>JAZHYW010055017.1:0-63065 GCA_037355805.1 Ixodes ricinus | reverse complement strand
CGTATTGCTATTCAAACAGATTTTGATAAGGGAAGTGACCATGACAAGAATGCTGTCTCCACCCCATGCTTATCAAGCTCGGCGGGCATGAATTGGAACGATATCTGTCCCGATCAATAGACTAATCAACTAAAATTAGTTGATTACATGGGCGTACTCAACCGGGGGGGCAAGAGGGGTGTTCGCTCCCAGTCCTCAGAGTTGGGGGGGCAAGGCATGTGTTTTGCCCCCCCAAAACAGCCGCCACTGGGCAAAGCAAACACTGGCCGGCGGCGCCCAAGGGATACCAAGGGCACCGCCCACCGGCCCTGGGGGGGGTCTGGTTTGCCCCCACTCGAAAAACTAGTTGGTACGCCACTGGTTGATTAGCTTTTTAATTACTAGTGCTACTATTGGTCATGTTGCAGTTGTAGTTTTGAAGACAATCACCATTGGAAGCGTGAAACATTTCGTAAGGAGGCATCAGGCTTCAAGATATTCGTCTATCAGTTCTCAAATATTTCGTGACCGATTCCAAAACTGGGCACAGAAAGAGCGCCGGGGGTCCTGCCCACAATGATTCATAGGAGGGTGATATAGTCGCTTCAGGCGCCTTGTTGTCATCTGGGCAGCGTGTCCTTGGTGGATGAACCGAGGTAATGACAAGGTGCCCAAAGTGAGTATGTAATAATTGTATGCATCATTGTGGGCAGAGCTTCTGGCAGTCCTGTGCCTGTTTTGGAATCGGGCAACAAAAATGTGAAAACTGGTTGATGAATACCTTGTAGCCCATTACCATTTTGCAAGTTGTTTAGACTGATCTAGCCTCTTTTATCATTATGCCATTAAAATCGAAATTGAAGCATGACCCATAAAGCCGTTAATTAAAAGCTGATTAACGGAAAACCTGCGGCTAGCAGTTATCCGCTGTGATGTCCGCTGAACCCAATAAGCGCAGTGAAGATGGGGTTCTTGTGTCACCTGTTTCTTTTTAAGAAGTCTGTTTGAATTAAAAACAAACACCCTGTACACACACACATCAAAGGAAGCCTCCCATCTTTTCGAGGTCTCTTGGAGTACAGTCCTATTCTAATAGAGCTCAAACCAACTGTCATGTCACTCATGACTTGCATCTAAATGCTCTTTACAAGTACTTAGTTTTTAGCAACTTATCACAGGCTCATGCATTGCCAACGCTAATCAGCAGCAGGGCAGCTTATGAACTTCGAATTATCATCTGCCTATTGCATTGTTCACCCATTTTGTGTACTTACAACGATTTGCTTCAGGCAAACCATGTACTATATATTTCATTCTCCATATTGATATTGTTAGATAAGTTGGGGATGCTATGGTAATGAATTGGGGATGGGAACTCATACAAATTTAGGTAGCGAAAAGGAAAAAAAAAATGTTGATTTTGAACAGTATCAGTTTATGCACATTGCAGGAGCTGTACCTACCTATCTCTGCACTGCTGACAACAGCATGAGATTCAGTATAAAATTTACCTAGTTAGTGAATAAAAAATTACAAGATGCAGTTAGCAGGATGTCATTATTTATCATGCCCACTCAAAACAGTTGATAGTGCTATCTTCAATCTCGGTCAAGAGTTGGTCATTCAGATAATTATTTACCGTTTACAAGAATTTGCCACTTACTGTTTCCCAACTACAAGACATTCTCTGTCATGGTATGTTGTGTAGGAAATTGGAAAGGATTCCACATTCCAATGGCTGGTTCAGCAAAAGCCCAACCTAGCCAAACTCTCCTTTCTGTTAAGCCCAGTGTATGGGCTCCAAAGCTTTCCATCTATTAAAGCTTTGCATGTATACTGTCACAGGTATTAAAAACTATTTTCTTTGGCTTGGAAGCATTTGTTGAGGTTGTTGCTTCATGTTTAGTGTTTTCTGACTGTCACTAGGAATCAACATCCTCAACATGGGGTCCATATCACACGAGCGAATGACATTTTAGCGAACGGCGACATTTGAGCGAATCGACGTTTTGGCGGATAGGGGGCGTGCGTGGTTAAGCCACGCCCGCCCCCCCCCTCCCCTCCCCCCCCCCCGCCACGCTGCACTTAGCACCGCTTCGCGGCGGCTCATTACAAAAATGTGAACCCACTTGGCCCACTCCGTAAACGCTGCTTCGCGGCGGCAGACTATTCACTAAAGTGTCATTCGGTGAAATGTGAGCGTTCGCTAGAACGTCATTCGATCAAGTGAGTGCCTCCCCCTCAACATGTACTGCGCTATTTCGTTTAAAACACCCGAGACCGTGTGAAAAAACTTGAAACCAAAAGCAATGCAATAAGATAATTTTTTTCCTTTGCTACACTGCACACTGCTATCATTGGAAAGGCGACAAAGGGATTATTGGATTGGGTGAAGCTTTAGAAGAGATTTATTGCCAGTCCATGCTCAAAGAAGCCAAAAGCATTACTACTTGCCTTCGTCATAATTCATACTGCTGAGTATGTTGCGAAGTTTGGGTGATATTTTCAAACATTATTATTTACCTTTTTTTCCCGTCATGAAAATGTTAGAGAGAGCAAGGACATGCATTGTCAATGGTGCGATTGCAGAGAATGGTTAATGATAGTGCCTTCATATACCATCATCATGGGAAAGTGCATGTGCCCCATTTTCTACAGCCTGATCCCCAACAGGCCCCGACTTCTTGTCAGACACAAAAAGTTAATACCAAAAAGCACCAAATCCACAAAAAAAATATAAAACCAGAAAAAAAAAAAAAAAAAACTTTGAAAACACGGAATCTTGGTTACAAGTGCCAAATTTGGGAAATATGTTGCATTACTTTGTACATGTTGCAGTTTTGTGATTTGAAAAATGCTTTTGAATATTTCACTTCTCAAATCTCTCCAAATATTTTACAATCCAAATCTGAGTGTTTTGGAAGACAAGCTGTAGCAGACTTGGCAGCATCCTTTGCTGGAGCAGTGGGAGTGTGTATCCTCCAGGTTCTTAACAAGACAGGCCTCTACATGAACATGTTGGGATTGCGAGACTAGTAGGTAGTTGTCTATGTCTTGCAACAGCTTGCACCTGCATGCTTATGCTCGGCTGCACTGCATATTCCTCTGAAATGTGAGAGAACCACTCCCTAGCTGGAAGAGGCATTTCAGTGTTTGGTCTCCTATGGGGGCTCTTTGATATGCTCTGCCTTCGTTGAAAAAGCACTCAATGTAGTTAATGTAGAAGTTCAATTGTAGCCAGCACAGCAAGATCACTAACTCTGGAGTTCTGATGCACACCTCGGCAGCAGTTACATAAACGCAAGCTGTCTCAACACCTATTCATATCTGAACTGGCATAAATGGGGGTCGGCTCCATGAATATCGGCAACACTAGCAGCCTCCGGCTTGACACAAAGAGAATAAAAGAAACTCGGGATCGTAAACTCGGGACAAGATAACAAACCTATCTATTGAAAGATAGGTTTGCTGTCCCTTGTCCCTAGTTTTTCTTTGTGTCAGCTTTAAGGGGGGACACTACCCAGAAAAAAACAATTTCTGCAAAAAAAAGTTGATTTTGAAATGTGTGTCATTTACATCCACCAATATCTAGAGAGTATTCCCAGAAAGTTTCATTAGTTTACACTGCATAGTTAATTTTTTATAAATTATTTTTGGTCCACCGATGCTATAGAAAAGGTAGAGGTTGGATCACTTTGAACGCATTTTTCCCCATTCCACTTTTTGGCATAAATTTCACTTTAGGAAAACTATTGTTTTGTTATTACATAACTTGGATTAATTTTTATCAGTTTTTCTGGGGAACATAACTATGAGCTTGTATTTTTTATTTTTCTCAGTTATCATGCTCAAGAACTAAAATTTTGGACAACGGATGGAAATCTAAGAAACAGTATTTGTGTCTTTTTTGTTATGAAAGATAGTATAATATAGAAATATAGCTCCATAGTTATCTGCTCTGAACTTTCCTAGAGCAATATAACATATGAAAACAAACAAATTTATGAGTAATTTAAAAACAATAAGTTTTCCTACGTAGACGCGCTCACTTTCATCTTTGACCATTTGCAATTTCTTTTGTACTTCACCCAGATTAACAAAATTTGGCACAGGTGTTCTCAACATCACCAGAAACAAGCCCTTTAAACGTCATTTAAATCGGACGAGTGGTTTAAGATTCACTCTTTTGGGTAGTGTCCCCCTTCAACATGCTCTACAGTTGGTTTGGCTCTTGTAGTGTCATGTAAGTGTCCCTCAGGAGTCGGGGTGGGGCTTGGCAGTGGCGTCACCAGGGGGGGGCCACCTTGGGTGCAGCGCTTCGGGGGGGGGTTGTCGCAGTGGGCCATGAGAGAGGGGAAGTCACGGCAGGCCACTGGCCCGGATGCCATTGACCCTAGTGACCGCACTGCTTGACTTGCAGGTTCTGGCTAAGCTTGGCATGGACAGTGCATCCAGGTTGGAGTGACCAGCATGATACAAACTGCCCCAAAAGTGAAATCGAGGAATGCTTGAACCCTAAAAACAAACTCAGAAGTATGAGGCAGGGTATCCTTACTCATTTATTTGGAATAATTTAAGAGGTACCACTTCTGTCGATATTACAATACCGTACTCAAATTTTACAGATGCATAGAAAAATTGCACAATCACCATACATTCAAAACCTATGGCCATTCTTCGCATATTTGACATCAATTAAAATAATACGAGCGAGCTATATTATATTACAGGGAGAAAAAAAAATAAAAGCGCCGGAGAAACATAACCTTTGGTCTTGACAAGTATCAAAAGGATAGAAATTGCAATTCTAAAAAGTGACATAAATATACCGCTAGTATTACCGTTACTACTATCTTTACCCAGTGATAATAGACCAGAACAGTTATCTCTCGGTGGACTCCCAAGGGCATCCACTAGCACTCCCTCCACCTGACGGGGCAAGTTGGCGGAGACCCTCCTTGTGATGAGCTTGAGAACACGGGACAGGCAGTACCGCGGCTGCAGCAGTCTTTCGAAGGGACTAGAACGGTTGAAACCGAGGGGAGTGCAATCACACGCACGCAAGCTTCCGCGAGTATGTACAGACAGACACACACCTCGGCAGTTCATCGCTGCACCACGTTCACGAGGTCCCTGACAGTGTTGTGGAGGTCTGTGAACAGCTTAGCACTGGCGGCGCTGTTGTTGCTCGAGCAAGTCCTCAGCTGGTCGCCCTGGGCTTCCAGTCGCGGAGCAGCTCCCGGAGAGCGGAAGCGGCCATGGGGGGGCACGCCCTCGGCGTAACTGCCGCACGGCGACCAGAACAACTGCACCTTGTCGGAGAGCTGCATCACGCTGACGCTGCTCAGCGAGCCGGGGACCGCCACCTTCAGTGCGCACAGATGCCGCTCTCCAGAGCGCTCTGAAATCTCCAGGATGGAAGTCTTGCTGTCCGCCGCCTTGTCCTCCTCATGCCATCATCGGCGGCTGTCGTCGTCCTGGGCTGCGGTGATGTGCCCGGACTGGTTGCGAGGCACGACAGGGGGCTTCGACTGGCTCGAGGACCGAAGAGGAGGACTTGAGGAATTTGTTGGTCGTGCCTAGGGGCAGCTTGGCAGAGGGCTTCAAGGCGGGCTTCGTCGGGAACCGTAGGCTTGGAAGCCTGCTGCTGCTGCGGCTGCTGGGGGTCGGCGGCGTCGTCCGGCGTCCTCGGAGGCGCCACAACTGGCGGCGAGGGCGGCGTCGTCTTCCAGCCGCCGCCCCCTTCGCCCTTGGACAGGCGAAGGGATTCGGGCCGCTTGGCCCCGATCTTGGGGCTGACTTTCCCGCCGCCGGTCTCTTTCTCCCACAGCTTCTTGAGGCTGCTGATGCTGCCGGAGCTCTGCCTCTTGTCCTCCTCCGCAGTGCTTCCCGACTGTTCCTGCGTCGGGAGACCCGAGTCGCTCGAGCTCCCGCTTCCTACTCTCCTCGGCGACCGGGTTCTTCTCTTTGAGAGGGCGGAGGCTTGGCTGTGACGGCCCCGTTGGAGGCGTTCCTGTCGGCGGGGCTGGCTGCGGCACGGCGGGACTCTTCGTTCGTCTGGGCGCATGCGTCTCCCGTCGACCGCTTTTCTTCTCGCCTTCATCTTGAGGTTCTCAAACAGTTCCGAAACCAGCTGCGCGGCAGAATCTCGCCGACGCCTCCGCGGGGGCCGGCGGAGACGGCTGCATCTCGCGGCACTCGAGGGTCTTCTGGTCGGGGTTGCTGAACTCCGGTGGCGGCGGGAACCCTTCATCGCTGAACGAGATGGGACTGCCCTTCCGGGCGCTTCGGGCATCAGCGGGCTCTGGTTGCTGTCCGAGGCCGCCTTTGTCGCGGCGTTTGAATTGCCCGAGTGACGACTTGAGCTGGTCGTCCACAGATCCACTCTTGACAAGTGGATGTTTGGGCGGGCTCGGCGGCCTGTCTTTCGGCCCACGTTTGAGGGTTCTCCGGACGACCGAAGATCCGAATGGGGCGGGTAAGAATGCCGACGGCGGCGTTGGAGGTGCCTTTGCTTCCTGCGACTGAAGCGCAAGCGACTCGAAGGATTCCCTCCTGTGGGAAACCCCCAACTGAACCTCTCCTTCGCTGAGCGTGTCCTGAAAGGCGTCCGTTGCCCGGACTTCCCCCGCGGTGCCCCTCTGCCGTCGAATCCCGTGATTCCTCGGAAGCCTCGGCGACGGCACCGGCTTGGGGCAGGACGGCCGTCTCGTCTCCGGGATGGATCCGGTCTCAAGTGCGTCGCTGATCTTCGTGTGGGTTAGGTCTGACTTCTGACGCTGCAGGAATGCGTGGGGTGCTCCGTCTGCCTTGCACCTGGCGTGGCCGTAGTCCACCGATCCTCTTCCGCTGGACGCGATGAGGACGACGTTTCCAGACTGGTAGTGCACGTGACCGTCCCCTTCCACGACCGGTTCTTGGTATGAGGTGCCCGTGTGCAGCCCATGCTGACGGAGGGACTCCAGGTAGTGCACCGATGCGGGCTCCCTTGGGAAGTGTCCCGTACCTGCTGATGGCCCGCTTCACGTTCTGCACTTCCAGCGCAGCCACTTGCACCTTCAAATGAAAGAAAAGGTTTGCTGCAGCATCCTGGCTGGCAGAATTAATCGACTAATCTACCCATGCACAAAGAGGAAGGTCCGAGGCAGGTTTCAAATAACCTGTAAAGCCTTTCTTTGATAAGAAATAGAGATTAAATTTCTTGATTTCCAAACCAGAATTTCCTATACTCAGGGTGTGTAGCAAATTATTATTTTCAAATTCCCTGACTTTTCCAGGTTTTCCCTGACAATTTCAGGTGAAATTCCCTGACCACTGTAGAGGCAGTTAAATATATAAGACCATTACAGTACAAGGCATTGAGCATTGGGCACTGTGAGGATCATTTTGCACGGGCTTAATCTAACTTAAATATTGCAAAATATCCAGGTTCGTCCAGTCCGGGCTTTCTTGCCGCCGACATTGTCAGTGAAGAGGCCACTTCCGGAAACACTATGAAAACACAACGCTCAACCACACTCGTCAAGAACCGAATGGCAACATGGCCGCCAGATGTACACTTTCGGATACATTTGGCTTGGATTGAATTGAGGTCTGCGTGCTTTCCCATTTGTTACTAAAACTAGTAGCTCTAACTAGATCTAGCCTAGTGTCGTGCTCTCAATCCAATCCAATCTAAGGCTTACAGAGGATTTGTCAGCTGTTCTCTTTGCATCAGGTAGCCCATTCTACATCGGGTGAGCAGAGCCCGCGCTCCACTCTAAGCACAATTCATTGCATATTTTTCTGCCCCCAAGTCCTCAAGTCTTTGCTCAGGGCACTCAATGGCGTTTCCGGCTCATTTTCCCTCACTGGGCTCGCTTTTGACAATATCCCTGACAATTCCCTAATTTTTCCCGGTCGCTAGACACCCTGTACACTATACTCCGTTCACCCCTAAGCGGAGACTGAGGTGGAAGCTACATCCTCGTTGGACCAGTCATATGCCGCTCTTTCGCCATGTCATCACTAGAATAATTGTATATGCTCCGCTTGCGGACCAGAGTTGTGCAATGGTGCTCCCAGGGCGGTCATGTTGGATCCAAGCCAGCATTGCAGGAAGCAAATGTCGCTTCTGCAGGATACCTGGAGGTGTGGATGGCGTGGCTGTGAAGCGGCGTGCTGCGGTGTGTGGAGCAGACAAGATATAGTGCGGCGACATGCTGCGCGTGCACCGCCGCCCCGTCATTTGTCTCCCGTTTCTCTCTACGTCCTCGGTAGAACATAGTTGCCGATGAAAATGTCGTCCTTTCGCAAGTCACTCAGCTGCCTGTTGTTGTCTGGTCCAAGGTGCTTAGATGTGCCGGTCGCGTATCACTCCACGGGTGCCGCAGACGTGAGCGTCCTCAGTGTCGTCTGCTTCCCAGACTTTAGAAACATGTTAAAAAACAACACGATTATACTGTACCCAGTGGCTAACGTAATGTTCAATGATCAAGGAACGTTCCAGTTTGTTTGATTTTGGTGTCAGATGTATATTTCGCAAACGCAAAGCGAGAAACATGCTCTGCCCGGAACTCGGTGCCTGCAAGTTCGTTTTCCCGCAAGAAAGTCGGATCTAGCTCGTCTCACATGACCGCTTCTCCGCCAATACAGAGTTGGCGCCGCAAGGAAATGGAACGCGATACCCACGCTCTGCAAGCAGAGCCTATACAGTTACTCTAGTCATCGCACTCCCGCTTATACCCACGCGCAAAGAGCTGGGTCAGGTGATAAGAGGGAGGCGGCTGGTTGGTCCGGCAGACATGTCTTCCACCAGCCTTAGCTTAGGGGTGAACAGAGTATACCCATAATGTCACAAACACTAAATTTGTAATCTTAATAAAAAAAAAATTTCTTAAAAAAAAAAAAAAAGTTTTGAGGATTTTTAAGTGTTGTGAATGCGAAAGCATGAATGTCATTGTTCCGCTCCCCTAGTTCGTCTGCGGTGTACTGGCGTCGCGGCCACGTTCGGCTACTGCTGAGGTTGCGGCCGCTGGCGATATAGATGCCTCAGGCGCCGACATGTTCCTCGGCGCAGAGAGGAGCAGAAGCGGCCGCAGCCCCCCCTGGCAACGCCTGCAAGAGAGCGGCGGCCGAGCGTGCACTCTTGTAATGTGGCCCCCCTGGCAATGCCTGACACGAGAGCGGTGGCCAAGCACGCACTCTTGTGAAGCGGCCGCCAATAGCTATCTAGGAGCCGTTTTGCACAGCCAATGGGAAAATGGGCAATTCTTTCGCGTTTTTTGCGGTTACAGACGCCGCCAGTTCAGCTTTATGGGATAGTTAATGCTTTTGCATTAAAATGCTCTTGTACAAACGCAAAGCCCCACTCTACGGCAGAGGCACTGCTCTTCCTCCCTTATCGTTTCTCAGCCCCCTCCCCTACCCCCTGTAGGCCTCTGCTGCTCCGACAAACCCACGTGAACATGGGGAGAGCGCATCTCACCCCCCTCTCGTTCCTGCTACATACGCATAGCCTCCCGCAATGTTCTCTCTTCCCCACCCCCACAAAGCCGCCGTTGCGATATACCCACACGGTCGGCGCTGCGCGGGCACGCAGAACAGTTTGCATACATACGGGCACCCCCGTTCTGAAAGAGCGTTTCAGCAAAGAAAGAAAGCATGTCTCTGTGTCCTTCTCCAACACATACAACATCTCGCACTATTGTCCCACCCAAGCACACATTTCCTACATAAATTCCACTGCAAGCAAAGAACCCATTGCAAACACACTGGCTAAAGGCAAATCTTCAACATGCCTTTACACAATGCAGCAACCGCTGTCAATCGCACCACACTCTGGGTAGTCATATGAAATATTTTTTTAGACTCGCACAGGTAAGCAAGAATGAACTCTTATTTCAAAATTTATAGATGTGGAAGGTTGCCGTTATGTAGGGATGGTTTGTAAAATTAGCTCATGGTCCCTTTCGAATACACAGGTCACCAACCGGCCCCTTGGTGCCTCCCAATTTCGCCATGTCTCCCGGTCTGGTTACTTCAAACCTTAAAGGTGCCCGGAGGAGGTTTCTGAGACTGCCTAAATATGGCGATAACTCACTCTGGGGGCTTTAAGCACACTAAAAATCCATAAATCATAACGATGCACGGCCGATTTCCTATTAAAAAAGCAATCGAAGATCGAACACACCAGGGTCATCTCCAGCGATGGAAGGAGCATTGCTCCCGCAGCCAGGACATGTGTCCAATGAAAATGCGGCATTTCGTTGAGATTACAAACGCTGTTATTGCAAAATATGTATGCTTGTGTAGATGATAAAAGCAAATAGAATTGTCGAAAATGTTCATTTTTCGCGGAGAGGTAACATAAAATTGCAATAATTGTCTCCAAAAACAACACACTATGTTTCTTTTCTTCCATATTTTTTTTTTTTGGTCTTTTGCGGGAGTGATGCGTCTGGTTATCAGCTCTTGAATGCACGCTCGCTGGGTTAAACCGTAGCCCAGGCTGTATGGGCAACGATCCACGCACATTCAAGATATCACTCTGCGATTCCAGCAATCGGAGGTGCAAGGATGCTTCGCTTGCTATTGGCCGACAGTGGTCCTGGTTTCAGAACATGCTCCTCCCACTGCCGAAGATGACCTCGGTGTGTTGCAATCTTCGATTGTTTTTTAATAGGGATATCAGCCACGTATCATCATGAGTTAGAGATTTCTAATTATGCTTAGAGTCAGCAGAGTGAGTTAACGCCATATTTAGGCAATCTAGGGCACCTCTAAAAAAACACAAAACCTAGAGGGGAAAAAAATTTTTTTTTTCTACCAAATTAGGGCAAACATGTCACAAAATAAATAATTTGTCAAAAAAAAAATTTTTTTTTTCTTTTTTGTTAAATGATAATGTTACAGCACGAATTTTTCGATTTATGGGCGAAACCGAAAGTGTAGGTACTTCTGTACGATGATGATGATGGCGTTTGTACCCAACTAGTGTGTGCTCCAAGTTCGCTGGACTTCGGAGCGCCTTTTTCGAGGTATCTCAGAAAAAAAGCGTGTCGGGATGTTTGGTTGCACTTTTATAATACGAAAAAAGTTTGCACAGGATTGTAATTTTGGTTTTCTAAGACACTTGGGGCACACAGATTCAGTTCGCACCATAAAAAGACAATCTCAATATCCATTTTAGTGCCCCTTTAATGGCCCTGTCGTCCGTACACATTTTCAGTTTCGTTAAGGGCTGTCCTTGAAGACAAGCTTGCCCCAGGCAGTATTGCTGGAAGGGAACAACACCATTCAACTGCTTCCATCCGTTCTAGAGCGATCATACAGTGCATGTCGTGTGGCCTTGGTTATCTTTGTTATGGGTCACTTCCAAGAACAAATGCAACTTTTCTCAAAACCTTGGACACTTAGAAAACCATTTTACTGAGGCTGAAAGCGGTTGGAAGAATTTGCTCCCCTCTGGCAAACTATCAGAGACTCGCTTGTCCGCCCTTTAGCAGACCAACACGAAGTGTCTATCCTAGACGTACGGTGTGCTGCCAAAGAGGACAAAGAATGCAAGTTTAAGCTGAGTCGTAGTCTGGTTAAGGTTAGGAAGAGCAGTGCAGGTTCCTCCCACAAAGCTTTCCACCCTTTCGACTTCAGCAGGCTTCGGCAGCAGTGGAGAGCAGGAAACCAGTAATCGTGGCAAGCAGAGAGCTTTATGGCAATGACTTGCCCAGCCAGACTATAGTCGTGTCTCGGCATCTTGCACGTCATTTGCCGCGATTCATTTAGAATTCCTGCCTGTACCGCAACCCGAACCCGGGCGGGAAAACATGCGAAAGATTGGCAGTACCTTCTTGGCCTGCCTGGTGGCCAGAGCAGCCGAGGAGTCCCGTCCCACCCTCTGCAGCTGCACGTTGGGTGGGTAGGTGCGGGCCTTCTTGAGCTTTTGGGGCCTCTGCTCCCGCTGCTCCCGCTGCAGCAGCTGTTCCCGGGACACCTCCGGCACGCTGGCCGTCGAGTGCAGCTCCGAGTCCTCCGTGTCCGGCGTCGACTGCTTGGGGTCTCCGTCCCCGCCCACCGACTCAAACACCCGCTCCAGGCCTCCGTTGTTGTTGTTGTTGTTGGCGAACTCCTCGTCGTCGGCGTCTTCGTCGCCGGGGTTGCGGTCCTGGTAGGTGCTGTCGCGGAAGGAGCTGGTGCGCTTCGGGGCACGGGTGCCTGCTTGCTGCGTGGGCTGGGCCGACGCAGCTGCACCACACCCCCGGACTTGGACAGCAGCGGGCCCGGCTTCAACGTCGCCACTGGCTGACCCGCACCTGCACGGCCACCAAGCATGTGCCATTCGGTTTGTCGTCTCGGAAGAAAACGCAGGCATGCACCGTTCCCAATGGCACCACTCTTTTCGTATGTCGTGCGGCCTAAGAAAATAGTACCGTATATTCCGGGGCGAAAAGTTTTATGTTGAAACAAGTTTTTCCTTAGATAGTCCGTACGTAAAATATTGTACGTAAGTCATCATTAATATACGCTGTCGTTCACAAAAAACCGTCTCATCATAGCGAAGGATCCCGAAATAACAAATCGTTGTATGTCTGCACCTGTAGAAACTGCACTGCATAAAATTTAAACTTTCAGATCTGTGTAGTCTGCATACAACAGCCCAGAAAATGTGGGAGAGCTACATTTCAGTAGCTTTCATTACACTCTCGAACCCCACCTCTGAAGATATCCCAAAGTAGCTTTCTTTGAATCTGACAATTACTACCTACGTAACTTAATGATCCATATGCATCCAGCAAATTATTATCATATAATAATCATAAATTATTATGATATCCGGTGAAATTCCTTGACCACTATAGAGGCGGTTAATATATAAGACCAATACAACACAAGGCATTGAGCATTGAGCACTGTGAGCATAATTTTTCACGGGCTTAATCGAGCTTGCATATTCCGAAACATTGGGGTTCATCCAGACCGGATTAAATGAGCACTTTCTTGCTGCCAACATCGTCAGTGAAGAGGCCACTTCCGGAAACACAATGAAACACGACGCTCAACCACACACGTCAATAACCGATTGGCAGCATGGCGCATGGCCGCCAGATGCAAACTTTCGGATACTTCCGGCTTAATGCTTGGATTGGATTGGGGTCAGTGGCTTATCCATTTGTTACTAAATCTAGTAGCTCTAACTGAATCAAGCGTAGTGTCGTGTCCTCAATCCAATTTGATCCAAGGCTTGGACTGGATTTGTCGGCTGTTTTGCCTTTGCATCGGGTAGCACAGTCTACATCGGATAAGCAGAGCCAGCGCTCCTCTCTAAGCAGAATTTATTGCCTATATTTCAGCCGATAAGTCCTCAAGTCTTTGCTCAAGGCACTCGATGGCATTTCCGGCTCATTTTCCCTGACTGAGCTCGCTTTTTGACAATATCCCTGACAATTCTTGGATTTTTTCCGGTAATTAAGATTTCCCTGACAATTCCCGGTTTTCCTGGTCGCTAGACACCCTGCATATGTGTCTTCTAAACACATAACAAACTACGAGTCTCCCCAGTCATGCACACTCACCGTGACAGTTCCAGGTTAAAAAGTGACTGTAAAGGCCAGTTCCCACATACATCGCAGCTCTAAATCAACACTAGGAGCAGCACTGACTTTCATGTAACTTAGCGCTGCATGACTAATACAGTCTAAGCTCATTACAACAGACCTGGTTACAACAGACATCTGGATATAACATACTGATCTGTGAAGTTCGGTTGGTTTTCCTCTACATACCATTGACTCAACTTCATATCTGCATAAAACATACTCCCTTTACAACAGACCGAAATCTTGGTCAAAATCAAGGTCTGTTATAACGAGCTTAGACTGTATAGCCTAAAGTGCCAAGTCAACAAAGGGCATCTGATGCACTCCAGCAAAGGACTCGGGATTAATTTCGACCACCTGGGGATTTTTTGTGTGAGCAATCAAAATCTCAGTTGCACGGCGCCTTCTCCCAATAAGCCCGTGTCAGATTACGGGCACCTCGGCCAATATTCAAACCCGCCACCCAGGGATCCGTAGGCCGGTGCTTTGCCTGCGAGCTACCGAGGCGGCAACAGTGCCGAGATGGTGCTGTGGTGCATGTGTGAACTGACCTTCACTAGGACGTCGACATTTTATCTGTCAGAGGTATGCACGAAACTACAACCACGAGTGAAGCCGATGCTATGGACAAACAAAGCTCTCTCTACTCACTCGTGTCGGGTGTTCTGTTCTCCTGGTCATCGTCCGCCATGGCTCCTCCCATGGTGGGCGAGTTTCCGGGGTGCTTCTTGTACGCCAGGGCGGGCGACTGCTTCTCCAGCTGCCGCTCCACCTCTGCGCAAGGAACGGCGTGAGACGCCGGGAGGCGTCGATCGCCTCTCGGCTGCGGCTCTCCTCACCCCGAAATAAGATCGCCCCGACAAGCTCTCGGACCTCAGTAGTGCGGCTCACGACACTCTATCGGAATACTTGAAAGAGCGACCCGCGCGGGCACACCTCCACCACACTGCAGAAAGCAAACGAAGCGTGCACTTACAACGAGGGACTGCAGTTGTCCAAAGAGGGCAAGATTCTTTGTGCAGTTAGAACCGTATCGCCTGGCTTCGCGTCATGTTGTCCGCAACATGTGTTGCACACAATAGATGTGTAGATAACCGAACTACTTTATTAGCACCCTACGTACATAGTACCACCAATATTAACATGCAGCCGAACCCCTTGACTCGATGCTTAGTAGCGAGACTGCCATTGTATTCTTTCACAATAAACATCGTTTCATTCATTCAATGTCTCCAATGCCTCGATAAAAACGTGTGTCGTGCATGTAGACAACCTTTTACCAGCAGTCGATGTACACTTTGTTTGCCACGTCTTCTCCCACCATTACCCATCGCTCGCGAATCAGACACTGTTTTCTTCCTTCCTTTGCAACCTACCAAGAGGAGGAAACTAAGAGGATCTTCTATTTTGCAGAAGTTCAAGTTTTACATGCTGACCTAGGAAAGAATTTACAGTTCAGATTAGTGTTCTATGAGCCTGAAAGAGAAGGAGCTGTCTTTCACCCTTTTGGTCTTTAACCCTTACTATCTTCAGCTGAAAGGAGCTCCATGAAGAGCCTTTTCCCCAGTAGTACAAGAGGGCTTATTTGCAAGAATGCAACTTTTAACTTAGCATCAGTGCTGAAGCCCCACTGCAAGAACAGTATTCAACTGTATGTACAGTCAAATCTCGTTATTGCGAACGTCATTATAACACATTTTTCAGATTTACAAACATTTCAAAAATCCCCTTCCAAATGCCTATTGGTTTCAATGCAAAAATATTTCAGTACTACGAATTTCAAAATACCGAATATTTCAGAATAACACACGTAATTTAAATGCTCTTATATGCGAACAACACCTCACTATTACGAATTTATATTGCAAAAAAAACGGCCGAAAGCAACGATGGATGGCGAAAATAATTTTAAATTACAGAAAGGCGCGCATTTTGGCCGCTTGGCGGCTCCCGCAACGCCCAACCATCATCATCATCAAAGATCGACCCGGGAAACAAATCCTAACCCTAACATGGACATCGGCGGAACTGACGACTGACGACATCCTAAACAGCGTTCGTGAGCAGAACGACTGCAACGACGAGGAGATCCCGAACGATGAAGACGAGGAGGCAACGGTCACGGATCAGCAGGAAGAATCGGTCTCCAACTTCGATGTCCTTAGTGCCATCAGCAAGTTGCGCATATTTCTTGCAATGTGTGCTAGTGCGACCGAGGCCGTCCACAGGAAGGTGGACGACATCGAATCGTTCGTCCTGCAGCGTTTGTGCTACACCTACCAGAAGAAGATTTCGGATTTCTTCTAGTAACTGTGCCGTGTTCAATCGCGTGAGCGGTGCCAGTATGACCAAGGCCGTCAACAAGGTGGACGACATCAAATCGTTCTTCCTGTAGCGTTGTGCTAGACCTATCAGAAGTTTTCTGATTTGTTTCAATACATGTGTAGTGTTCAATTACGTGGAGCATTTTTGTTTTGTGTTTCGGATAAAACCGAGCGTCCGGATATTCCTATTGCAAAGGTAGGTCATTTTTGCTCAGATATAATTACAATTTACGAGTTTTTCACTATAACGATAATTTCAGAATAACGAACGATTTTCGCGGGTCCGATGAAATTCGTTCTATCGAGATTTGACTGTATAACTACGAACCTCAATAATTCAATTCAGTCACTGCAAAAGAGGCTGCAAAAATCATGCAAACACCCCGACGTGCACTCTCACACAAACTTCTCCATTTGTTCCGACTCCAATACATATTAAATTATTTTAGCATGCAATTGTTTGTTAGAAGTATGAATGCGTCATGATTGTTTGGAGCTTTTGGGGTCTGTACTTTAATTATTTTTCAATGCTAAACTACACATAAATTAAGTAACGGTGGGTTGCAGTTTGGATTGTACAGCCAGGGACTTACACTTTACGTATGTATAACTTTTTTTCATTATGTGCATATGTGCATGTCTGGAATGGGTCCAATTTAGCCATGTGCTATGCAACAATGGTTTCAAATGCAAATAGTACTAGGTATGTTCATGCATGTGCATCTGTGTCAATGAGTGCATTCCTTCCTGCAAAAAGCAACAAAAGTCCCATTAAGTATTAAAAACTTGAATATGAACAAAATGATGTTTTCCTTTTTCCATGCTGATAATAGATCAGTAAACTCTATAATCAGCATACAATTAAAATTTTTCCTGCGAAAAGCTGCATTTCATCATGCTGTGTTGCCATTCTACCGTAATTACTTTGTGGTTATGTGGTATCACTATGGGTGTGCATAAAAACAGTTCTACTTTAGTGACATCTGGAATAAACTGTACACAACATCATAGGTACCTTCTGTGATGCTGGAGTTCTGAAACATGTTTTCCAGGGTATTGTGGATCTCTTGGAATGTTGGACGATCAGCTGTTTCCCACTGCCAGCCTGCATAAATGTAAAGAAGAAAATGGACAGGGATGTTTTATTTGCTCCTTTTGCACCTGCTCCTTCTTTGCATAGGAACTAAGCACAGCCTAAACTGCTACATACAGCACTAGTCTAAGCTAGCATCACTGTAACATACTCCCAAAGGGAGCAGAGTAATGTTGTCCTCCGACAACAAGGACAGTATCAGAGTCGTTGACATTGGACACATGACTGAATCTCCTGCGACATGCACGCCTCCAAAAACGCTCCATGATTGAGATGGTGGACAGGTTGTAATAGACCAGCCTATCTGCCAGCCCGCCTGCCTACGGAAGTCATCTTTGCTTTCTTCCATGTTAAAATTAAGATTTGTTCATGTCAAAAGGATGGTTGATTCAAAATAGAAAGTGGACCTCGTGCTTTTAAAAACTATTGTTTCGTGAGTTTCTAAAACAAGAACACTCTAAAGAAATATGCAGAAGTAACTTCTGATGTGGCAGCACGTGCAACTGACAATGCAAGACTCTGGAATAAGGCACACATCGTTGGTTTATGCAGTTGTGCTGGCAGTTTCGCGCAGTCTTTGGGAGACCTCGGGAAACTTCAGCACGGTACACTGGGACGTTTTGAACCTTATTTGCAACCATCTGCTGCCAGCCGCTGAGAGAAAGCATCACCATCTTGCACTACTCTGGACTCTTTTGGAACATACTCAGTGGCTCTAGTCCAAGCGAACAGCAGCAGGAACTGTGGAACCACAAAAAAGCAAGATGAAAAGACTGGCGCAGCTGAATCTAACGGAAACGAACACTTTCTCGTTCAAGGTAACATTTCGTCGCACAATAAACGAGCGACGTAAAAGGAAGGAAGCTCACATTGGCGCATCAGTTCGTAGACCCTCGCCGGGCAGCCGGGCGGACACTCCATCCTGTAGCCGGACTCGAGCATGTGGTAGACGTCGGTCAAGTCCACCCCGGGTAAGGGGACATCCCGTAAGTGGCTATCTCCCACAGCAGGATGCCAAATGCTGCAGCCCAAAAATGCAGAAGAGTTTCAGGCATAAAAAATATAGAGTTGCTCATAGAGTTGCTCTGATCCTCCTGCCCATCAAACACCCGAGCAGAAGACAGAAAAAAAAAAAAAAAGGTTTATTCATGAGAGAAGAAAAAGAAGGTGAACCAGCATGAGCACTGGCTCACTATTCAGTGACCCAGGATGCAAAAACGTTTCCACAGCCTATACTTCGTTTGACCTCCTGAAGGTCCGCAGTGGATGCTACGAGCCATTAAAGCCAATCTAATGTCTCGAATGTGAGGGTTGGACAGAGAACTGTCTGGTTGAGGCAAGACTAGTTAGGATTCGGTTGGATGTCCCCCATTTTTAACCTATCAAATGTTATGCGAGCGTCACGTAGCCTTTTAAAAGGGTGCAGCGACACCGGAAATGCGCAGTCAGTCGCACGATACATTCACAGCACTGGATTGACAGGGATGGCTTACAGTGTTTGCTGCAGTCCATCGTACAGTGAAACGAAATATAGGCCTATTTTAAGTGTAATGGAACTAACAAAGTTCCTCGATGTGTTCACCATTTTACCATAAAAGTGGGAAACAAAAGTAGAAAGGGGCACAACTTCTCGATGGCAATGCTAGGAGGTGGGGTAGTCCGAGCACCTGAGCCAATTGAAAACTCTAGATGTGCAGTGGTGGCCCCAGCTAACTGCAAGTTCTGAGCTGATAAAAAGATAAGTTTGCCATCGTGACGCAACTCTGTTTACCACCTAGGGGACAAGACCTCGAAATGCGCACAAAAGCCTTAGGAAGAAGGAGGAGGATGCTGAGCAGTCACCCCAAACGTCGGACTTGGTGGAGAACTTGTTGTAGGCGAGGCCCTCCGGAGCCGTCCATTTGATCGGGAACTTGGCACCCGCGTGGGCCGTGTACGTATCATCCCTCATCAGCCGGGCCAGTCCAAAGTCAGCCACCTGGGGACAGGAAGCGGACCAAAAACAAGCTCAGGCACAGAGAGAGACCTAGCACTAGCTAGAGTTTGTCAGATTCAGGGGCTTTGAAAATTGCAGCAAAAACCCCAACGTGAAACCATGAAAACACCTCTGCTGAGAAATAATATTGCAAAAAACAACTTTGTACACTGTTACACCGTGCTAGTAGCTTTGGAATTAAGTGTATCACTTTTTTTTTTTTCAGTGTTCCTAGGCTAGGCTGGCTGCACTACAGCTCCAATTAAGATATGAGGATATTTATGTATGGTGAGCATTCATTTGAGCTTTTGCAGTAGGTTCAACTTGTCAAAACAAACGCAGCACATTCCCATGGATGGTACAGTGACCATAAAGAAATGGCAAGAGGTCTATTTTATCAATGGTCTTTCAAATGTGCCATAAAACTAATCCAAGAAATATAAGAACAAAATGTTTTACAACATGCTGCTTTTAAGCACTCTGGGCATAATCTCCAGCCTGACATAGTATTTTTACTTTCTTAAATATAACATGAAAAGTATGATCACAAGACTTTAATGTTTGAGGAAACAGTTGCTACATGTAAATTGATTCAAATTATATGAAACACATCAGGCCGACTACTAAAAAAAATTAAAAATTCAGCCCAGAAAGAAGAAAAAAAAAGTGAAAACTGTTTTCTTTGGATTTGTTCTACCGTATAAACCCGAACTGATACAGTGGAGAGATATAAACTCAAAGCTTTCAGAGTGGGCATGGCACACACATGGGTAGGCAAACCAGGCAAAAACGGCACCGGGAGGGCTAAAAGAGGGCACATTCGAGTGACACGACACCACAACGCCACGTGATTGTGTCACCCGACGTGATGGGAAACCAAGATGTGTGGACTCCACTAGCCGCGTCTGTCCATCTCGGTGCTTGTCCATGTCCACGACTTCCAGAGGAAGCACAGTGCATCAGAAGGATGGATCTTATGTCTTCTTTATTTGACTCCCCGCCAGCGACTGCTTGCCCGCTGGCCCGCCACTGCCCTCCTTCGCTGTGGCACTGGCGTCGTGAAGGGCGCCACATAGCAGATACTCCCACGGACGTCAGTGTCACGTTCAGTTTAGTCTTATTTGCTCAAAGGTACTCCAAAAAGAGCGCTTTACATGAGGGGGGATGTTATGACGTCACGTTGCACGATGACGTCGTTGAGGCCACACGTGCACCAACGTGAAGTCCCCGGGGCTGGCCGCATAAATGCCCAAGAGAGAAGTTGCACGCACCTTGACGAGGTGGCTGTCCCCGACGAGGCAGTTGCGGGCGGCCAGGTCCCTGTGGATGAAGTTGCGCGCCTCTAGGTGCGACATGGCTGAGGCAATCTGGGTGGCCATGTGCATGAGCACCACGGCCGTGATGTCCTCCCGGCTGCAGTTGCGCAGGTACTCCAGCAGGTTCCCGTGCGCCATGAACTCCGTGATGATGTAGAACGGGGGCTCCCGCGTGCACACCCCTGCCCCGGGCGTGAAGACGAGCGTCAGCGCGTCCCAAAGAACTGACCTAATTCACTTGTTTCTAACATTGTAGAAACAGTCCCAGTTTACTAATAGCCATTTCAAATATCCACTTATAGTATATTGCTTTATGCGATGTTCCCGTAAACATAAGGAACAACAGCACCCAAATGACCGGACAAAGAGATGAAAAACGCGTGACAAGCGGGCGCTGACTCGAAACAGACATGTATTAATGCAAGAGTAGAAAGAGGAAACAAGCGGAGAAACAAAGCAAGGTTCCTGTCGAGCCCAGCGGTGATCAGCTAACCTCTCAAAACAGTCTAAAACGAGGACCTGGTATGTGGCAATTGTATATGTATTGCGGTAAAATATACAATAATGCCTATTGTTCCAATAAGCATACAATAGCGATTATTAATTCAAAATGTCTCATTTGAAGAATGAGACATTCTGAAAGCAGTGAAAACAGAACTGCAACTAAAAGCCGACGTAACCCCTGCACAATGCAGGAGTCCAGAGGAGTGCACTTTAGAATTATATTATTACTAACTAGTAGAGGCCACACAATCGATACCACTCAACTTAAAAAAATTATACCCTGTATTCCAAAGAGTAGGTGTTGTCCAGATTTAATAAACAATCTGAAAGAGTGCAGACTAGACACAGACAAGGGAAGGTACACATACATAGAAAGCAAACCTTTGTTTTGTGCCCTTTTGATACAATTTAATCAACTATGAACCAAATAGACCATGTTGTGCAACATTTGTTTTGTGTTTATGCAAACACACGGCCCCAGTATAACCAAGGGCAGTTGATACCCTAACAATAAACTTTACAATGTTTCAGCACTAAATGGGGGAGTGTGACTGAAAATCGCTAGTTTTGTGAGAACCCAAATTATAGGTCGAGCAGCCTTCATCGTCGCTAGTATCATGCCGAGGCACCTCTGCTAGTACTACTACCACACTGGCATGACAAGGGCAACTGGCCTATGCTCCAGTGCATGGCCTCTCGAATATAGTTCCTAGGGATCCAAAGATTCCCCAGAGTCCCCTCATGGGTTCTCCAAGCTCCCGAATTTCGCCAACGGTCCCTACCCCGAAGTAAAGCATTTCTCCAGTTTAAAGATTGTTTCAGTGAATCCGAGTTGTTACCCATTTATACCGTTTTGCGATTCTAAGCACTCCCCCTACTTTCAAACATAAACACCTGAAAAAAAGTTTGCATGCGAATGTAAGCATGTTCCGAATCTAAGCACCCCCCCCCCTCTTTGAACATCGCAGGTGTGAAAAAAGGGAGTGCTTAGAATCGAGTAAATACGGTACATCGCTATGAGCCAAACACTCCTCAGCGTGTGCAGCATTGTTTACAAGGTCTCTAGGCTTCTGCCTTACTTTACTACATCCATGCCAAGACAGAGAGAGCTTCCTCAGGACTGAAAAGTCTGAAAGCCCCTGCTCTGGTAAACTGCTGAACCCAGAGCGACAATGGATGGAGCGAATCAGACGCAAAACTGTAGAGTTTATATAATAATCTAGAGGGAAGGGACCCTCGCATTTTGATCAGTTCGAAACGGCGGGGGGCATAGACGCGGACATTGGTGGGCACGACGAACCCATATCGCTGGCGACGCTTTAATATACACGAAGAAGCAGCGAAAAATCACTTATCTGTATCCAGTTGTTTTCTAGAATTATTTTTCAGAAAAACACCAGCGTCACTCACCGTACCAAAATAAGTAACGTCAACAAGACAATTTGGAAAACTTCAACTCATCGTGGCAAAACGAACACGCCTAAGTCGTTGTCTGACTGCTTCCTCTGCCTTTCTGTCGCTCTCTCTTTCTCTCTGAACCACCGACGTCGGCGCGTTCCACTCCCGTCTTTACCCTCCGCTCAAAATGAAAGAGGAGGAAGCAGTCCTCACCAATGAGCTGGACCAGGTTGGGGTGCTTCATCTCCTTCATGATGGCGGCCTCCTCGAGGAAGTCCTTGAGGGCCATGGTGTCCTCCTTGAGCGTCTTGACGGCCACGGTCAGGTTGTAGCGCTTCCAGAGGGCCTCGTACACGTCCCCGTACTGGCCCCCGCCCAGCCGGTGCTTCATCACAATGTCTGTCCGGTCGATCTCCCACTCGTCGGGCTCCGGGCTGAGGGCGAACACGGCCGGCTTGTTGCGCTTGGGGGCCGGGTACAATAGCTGGGTGATCAGGCCGTCTGCGTGCAGTGAGTGGTGGTGCACCAGCTCTGCCAGCGTGTTAAAACGCCACTCCGACGTCACGTACACCTGCCCGGGGGAGGAGAGACGACGGTCAGATTTGGGGGCTGCAAGTTGTGCAAGTTGCGCAGAGAACAACAAGGCACGGCAACAAAGGCACAGTACTTCTTCGCCGTTTCTCGAGCTGTTAAAGTGAAAATAATTGCATGGTCATAAGGTGGTACTTTCTATAGCACTGCACCAACCTGCACAACAAATATATATTTACAGTCACCGACTGATTTTTCGGACGCCGATTATTCGGACATTTTCGCTGAAATGTTACTCACTTCTGAGGGTTAATGTATAACACTGACTGAAATATCAGGCACCATAAAGCTTATTGCTCGATTTTTGGGACCTAATTTTTGTGATTTACTCAGTTTACAGCCACAAAACAGCCACCGCGATAATGCCGCGGGGTTAATAAGCACCATTTCGGTTGTTTTGATCTTGCCCTGTAGCCGCGATACCACGTCCTATGCAATAGACAAGCTGGGTTGAGGCTATAGTCGGATTTTCCGGTTCCGCTATATCCAACATGGCTGCCATCTGCCCATTCTTACGGCTCCTCCAGTTCATCTCGTGGTCCGTGTTTTTCGAGTGCGACCGCAAAAGAGCGGCCGTCTGCCGTTCTTGTGGTCTTTGACCGCAAAGGTTTTTTGCCGATAGGCTTAGTATTGAAGCGAGCTTGGTGGACTAAATGTGGTCTACAGATAGTGCCAAATGGCACCAACTTCAACTTCGCTGTTTGTGCCAACGAAGGCGCCGACAAAGTGTGGCACCGTGATCAAACAGATCAACAAACAAGTGAAAAGTGAACAATACAAAGCAGAAGTTGCACGAGAACTTAAAACTGACATCAAGCAAGTGGAAGGTGGCCAATACGCAGCGGAATATGTGCTGAAATTTGATATTTTGGCTGAAATCGATTTTTCGGCCGCTTGATTATTCGGACAATTTCGGGGTCCCCTGTGAGTCCGAAAGATCGGTCGGCGACTGTATATATTTATATATATAAACAAGTTTTTGTTACACTTTAATTCATAGTAAAGACTTTACTATAAAAGGTTCTATAATAGAGACATTACTGGCTGTGTTCAGATAGGATCATGCATGTGAACATATTTCTTGTCTATGTTAATTTTATCATATGTTACTCCTCAACATGTGTAGGAAACATAACAACAAAGAAAACATTTTGCAAACAACAATATTTCAAGAAAAAATTTTTGAGTTTGCCAGAACGGCATATTTGATTTTTGAAGTGTTCGTTTATGTCATGTTTGACGGCCCCTAGAACAAAAACTACAAATGTCAGAAATCTAAAATATTTTCCACTCATAATTATGCTATGAGTTCGTTTCTCTTATTTTTTATTTTTTTTTATCCTACTACGTTTGTGGGCACAACATGAAACTAGTAAATGCACTGCCAGGGCAAATGCCCAAGCAAAACAACCGGCAGCTTGGGCCGGCCAGATAATTTTATTTGTAATTTTTTTAAAATTAAACTTAATTCCCATTTTTACCTTTAAAGGGGTAGGGAAACGAAATTCCAGCGCTCATTTTCTAGCTTGAATGTGTCGCATGTTGCACCCTAACCTCAAAAACACCAGTCTTCCATTGAAATGCACAAGAAAACTAATTTTAAAGCTAAATAAACGATCTTTCAATGTGCACCTGGTGGATGCATGCGGGGCCTATTTGGGAGGTGATCTAGCAACATTGTGGAACTAGCTACGTAGTCGTGACGTAGCAGATTCCTTCGGAGCAGCGCCGCTCTTTGGCATTTCAACATTTTCTTTCTTAGCTTTCCTCCTCAACTCACAAATCGCGCATTGAACCAAACAGTCCAAGAAGACGGAAAGGGTGGACTCTCCTCTTTCTCGGACCCTCGTTTGTGCAGCCGGATGCAGCCATTCTCCCCCTAGAAGATTAGCCAGTCGCTCAAAACTCGGACAAAAGTTGCTTTCCCCACCCCGTTCAGCACTAAGCTGACAGTGCTGTGGAAGCTACGTGCTTCTTGGGCCAGCCACACGCTCGTCACCCCACGGGCACTTCGAACGGCTCGGTTGTAACGCGCTGACGCTATTGACACCACCACAACGCTGACAACGCCACCAAAGGCAAAGCTCATAATCCCGCCAGCCTTGCTACGTCACGAATGCGGGGAATCTTTTCTTTCTGTTTTTGTTTGCGCCGGATATCCCATGACGCATCGCGCTCTCCGTTCGCTTCTCTTCGAGCGCTTGCTCGAGTGCACTGTTTCTAACGAAAAATAGAGCCAGTCGTTCAAAATACAAACGTGCGATTATCATTTACGGTTATTATCCGTCATGCTTGACTCGTTTCCGAACGAAATTTGAATATTTCAATTTTTGTTTCCGTACCCTTTAATGATGCCCAGTATTGCTCAGGAGCAACGACACAATGATTTAATTTCTTCCACGCCATGTCCGCTTCAATAAATTCAGCGCCCTCTGTCGCGAGGCCAAGGGTACCTGTGCTTAGCAGTAAAGAATCAAATTGCCATCTTCAAAACAGATCACTTGTCTTTTAAAGCCTAAGCTGACAGGGGATGCAAGGTATGATCTCGTGCACCACTGACCTCGGAACTCCAAGAAGAAAAACAGGCACAAATATTGCAAATCCAGTTACGAGTGTCTCTACTGTGTGAAATGTGAAGTGCACCTGTTCCTTTTCCAAGTCAGAGCTGCTTTCAGTCATTGGACGTAAAATAATGCTGCAAATGCCCAATGTTGCTCACAACCAACATTTCAAAAACATAATCACAAAAAAATGTTTTTTTTTTGTTTTTTTGAGACCAGATTTTTGTTTTTTTGTGTGTTGTCAGATTACGTCAGGATTTCTAGGTCCCCAGTATTTCAAGTAAAGTTTTGGGCATCAAAGAGTTAATTTGCCTGTGCCGATGTTAGAAGCATGCTCCATCCTCGCTTCACACTGTATCCACACTGTCAGAGCCCACGGTACAAGGTTTGGCAGAAGCAGCGCTCCACACACCTTCCCCTCGGAGTCCTCGCTGATGCGGTAGTGGTAGACGCGTCCTTCGCAGCGCAGCGAGATGGAGCGCTGGCCGGGGCTGGACTCGGACTCGCGCACCAGGAAGCTGCCGTTGATGCCGCTGCTGAGCAGGTACTCGGCCGCATTGCGCGAGATGGGGCCGTGGTACCACGAGTGCTTTTCCAGGCTGTTCACGGGCGTCACGTAGTTGGAGGGCACCCAGCCCACCTGGCCAGAGCGCCCCTGAGCCTCGCACCACTCCCCGTCCGGTTGTACGACACCACCTTCACCTGCTCCCCTGGAGGTGGACAAGGAGGGGCTTTGGGTACACGCAGAAAGAACCGGTTCACTTAGATTTGAACTTAACCCCTGAATTCTAAAGAAGTGCCCTCCTAAGAAGAACAAAATAGGACAACAAAACCCTTCAAAGAACAGATTTCTTTTTATGTTCATATTTTAACAAAAAAGCATTCAATGACATAAAAAAAAAAGAGCTGAAATTGTTGCTGTTGCCAGGCTGATTCTCGAAGAAATGCATCGCGCAGTGGTTATGTATAACAAAGCATGGGGAATGCAGCCACTCAGCACTTTTCCACGAGGAAAACATTCCCAAAACCCCTCTTCTCCCTGGTGCAGGCAGATCAGGTCAATTTGCGCGTGCATGAAGGACGTGCATGCGATGCACGGTGAACGACACAGCCATTTCGTTGTTGTGCATACATATTGTGCATACAGGGGTGACGACACAATCTGCTTACGGCCCGGTGACATGGCAAGACAACTGTGCGCCAAGAACGGCATGGCAGGCGGAAGAACAGAACCAAAGCCCATGTGTGTCCACAAGTCTCCAAAGCCGATGGCAGGAGCTTCCGGGGCGTCCAAAGTGCGCACCCGCAAGCCGGCCGCGCGACGTGAACAGGGGGAAGGAGGGGGGGGGTTGACACGCACCCCACTGATACACCCGATGTCCCCCACTCCGCCGGCGATCTTAGGTTGCTAAGGCTGTGGTGCCATCCCGTGAAAACATTGCAAACTCTATAAACGTGTGCTCCAACCATGTTCAAGGTCAGCACATGTACCGGGGTACAAATGCTAACGCATCGAAAAAAGCTACAACTTCTGCCTAGCTTTGTCCCACGGACCTCAAATCAGTGCCACGCTGCAAATAGCGTGAATCAGGCTTGAACACTTATTCACATAATCTGACAACTGTACCAACTAAAAATGTGAGGATCTCCCTAAACCGTTACGGCTTTCTCCAGAAATCAACTTCCCCTATATGCTCAATCGACGTAACTAACGCTCGAGTCTCTTGTACAATGGCGGCTGGAACGCGCATCCTGTGCCGCCCATGCATCGAAAGCGGTCCCAAGATGACAAGGGACAGACGTCACGGGAGCCGGCACGTCGTGCTATCGAATGTCGCGATCCCGTCGGTTGGCCGCAGAAGTCCCGTCAAAAATCACAAGCGAACGCGAGTCGCTTTCGTCGCGGCGTCTCGACCCCCGGCTGCCAAAGCTTCCGTGAACCATACAGCCGGAGAGTGACCCGGATCGGAACAGGTGTCTGCCGCACTCACCTCCACCGCCGCGCCACCGCCAGGATTGCGGCAGGCAACGGCACGGCGCAAGTGCGACATCCTCGGATGGAAATTGGGGAGACACGTTCCATGCACCATACTTCTATGCACCACAATGGGCGGCACCCCAAAAGAGGCCTCCGGGGTGGGGGGCACCTACCTTTCTTGAGCGAGAGCTGGTTTTCGCCCCCGGACTGGAAGTCGTACAGAGCCACGAAGAGGTGTGGGTCTGCGTCCTCCTGTGCCAGCAAGTTCTCCTTGGACATCCAGCGTGAGGCCCCGTCCGCCAGGAAGCCCCTGCTGAAGGCCCCTGGGTCGTCCCCATCCGGGATCTCGGGCAGGGGCCGGCTCTGCAGGAGGGCTTCTGCGCACCCCACGAGGGGGGGACTTGGCATCAGCTGACGGCTGCTCTCGCCACCCGGGGCTCGGCCTCTCGCGCGCAACGTGTCGGTACGCCATTGCAGTTGCCGACTGAACGAGAATGACGGGGCATGTCTTTCAAACGCCCGGCTTTAGGCACGCGCTCTGTGCCTTCCATCGGGCTTTGGCTGCATGCACAAGCTCGAGGTGCACAAGACGGCCAAGTGTCGTCTAAGGTAGGAAGCTCACTCCAGAGGCAGGACAACCGAAGGCACTCCCTGCCGTTCTTGTTTTGTCAGCGACTGTAGGATACCAACCATAATTACGTTTAGAAATTCCCCGACTGCTCCGGGTTCTTCCCAACATAGTTGCTCTCCAGAACTATCGATAGCGACGGCAATGGTGCGCGATCCGGGACAGTGACCTCCCTGGTGCTGCGGAGGCATGAACGAAAAGCGAAGTAGAAGTAGCCACAGGCTGCAAATGCGCGCGGCAAAAGGAACGTTCCTGATAGAATGACGGGCGTATGAGACGCGGCAGAACCTTTGCTGGCAATTATTGGCTTCTGTGGTTCAGAACTTCACGGCGCTTACAGCGCCAACATCAAATAGAAAGATGAAAACCGTTCCGCCTTTCTACAAGGATTAGCTCCTGGGTCCGACGTGCTCAATAGAGGAGGTCGAAATAGCAAGAAACAAGGAATCTGTGATGCAATTGGAGCAGCCAAAAATTAAAAATTCAGTTTGGAGCAACAAAATTTTTTTGGGAGCACAAGCCATACACTTTATATCATTCATTCTCCTGCAACTGCTATGCCAGGATTCATGTGTTGGCCTGTACAACTAAAGAGGCAATGGCATCTCTGCCTTCTCCCTTCTATGCAAAGCCTCCTTGGCATCAATAGCGCATTAAGTTTGATCATCTCAAACACTCAACTAGCTGCTTTGCTGCACTTAAAAGCACAAGACATGACAACAAGAAGCCATTATTTTGCTTTAAGAAGGCTCATTCCAACAGCTGCATTTGAAACATATGATAACTAATGAGGACATAAAATGTACATCCGTCAATGGCTATTTTAAGTATAGAATCTAACCACAGTCTTCCACTGAAATAATGTTAGAATAGAATTCCTTGAGTGCCAGGTTGAATGCTTTATTGAAGTTGTGCAAGGGTGCAATAAAATTGTGATTCTTAAAGGGGCCCTGCAATCATATTTAAGCGTCTACCTTTTTTGCGGTTTCCACGTCTCTTGAAGTTCGGGCAAGCCAGCGGGCACGGAGAGAGTAACTAAATATCAGTGCGTCATATTTTAACCGGACGACGCGGAAACCTCCTCCACCGATGAGGGCGACCCGCGGTACCGAAAGCGCGCAAAATGTGACGTCTTAGGTCCTGGGCTTACTACTGGTCAGAGCCTCTAAAAGCTTCTTTTTAGTCGAAATACAAAATATAAGTGGCGCGAACCGTTTCAATTATTTATAAAAGTAGTTTTTGTTCGGTATTTTAGATCAGAAAAGAAACGAATGCAGTTTATAAAGCACGGAAACAAGAAATGACCCGTCGACATACCCGCCACCAAGCGGTGGAAAAGGCGGCGCATACTAGAAAGGAGTAGTGGGATCAGGCGCCGAAACGGAAAGGTCCCGGATGTACGCGACGGCGCTGCGGTGGTGTGCACAGGAGGATCCGACCGGCACCGAGCGTTCCGAAGGCCTTCGGCGAGACGCTTTGTCTTGCGGTTTGGCCGTTTCGCGGTATGGCAGCGCGAAGTGGCTCCCATACTGAAATGATCTTTACTCCGTGTTTGCTGTCGTTCGTGGCCAATGAAGTGTGATGCCGAATTAGTGTTTAATCGCGCAGCAAATGCAATGAGAGCCGCTCTGGCTGCCCGCTGCATACAGCCTATCCAGAACATGCTTTAGTGGCGCCCTCTCTCGCCGTCGACACGGAGTGCGGCAGCCGTGAGCGCTCGCGATGAGCCCACTACCCCTCCTCTAGTTCACGGCCACTGAAGCAACCAAGGACGTCATGAGGGAGGTTATTTTTTGCTTGTTTTTGTAATTTTAATTTGCCTATAACTTTTAAAATAAAGCGAATTTCGAGAAAAGAAAAGTTTCACTAAGTTACTACGTTCAGTGCGCTCAGGTTCGGTGCAAATTAAAAACCAGTAAAAATGACCTTGCAAGGCCCCTTTAAGTATAATAAAAAAAAATATATATTTTTCATGACATTTACGAGGGGGGACCCAAAAGAAACCGAACTAATTCCTTTTTAAGCAGAGCTTTTGCAGTACCGCGTTTTGCCGCCAGGAGTTGATAGAGCGAACATTGCCGAGTCATTAGGCCTAATTCCGTCCTCGAAGAAGGTTAGGACTAGTTGCGGCTGGGTTTATAGTGACAAGTGTTTCGTGTGGGCGTCGTTTTTGCAATGTCTGATTTCTGTGAACAGCGTGCGGCGGTTAAATTCTGTTTTTTGCTCGGAAAAAGTGGAACAGAAACTATTGAACTGTTAAAAACGGCGTACACCCGACCTTGCCCCGTGCGACTTTTTTTTGTTTCCTAGAATGAAAAGAGAAATGAAAGGAAAGCGTTTTGCTGACGTTGCTGAGGTGAAGAAAAAAACGACGGAGGCGCTGTCAAGCATCACAAAAGATGAATTTAAACAATGTTTCGACACATGGATTAAAAGATTAGACAAGTGTATTAGTGCAAGTGGACAGTACTTTGAAGGAGATTGAACGTTTGTACTTGAAATGGGAATAAATAAGTGCAAAAAAATTTAGTTTGGTTTCTTTTGGGTCTCCCCTCGTATATAAAGGCACACCGAGCTCCCTTAAAACACATCTTTAAGCATCTAAAAAGGACACATACACACACAAAAAATGTCTTTATTTGAAAAAAAGAAAAGTTTTAGTGCAATAATTAAGTTGTGAGACTCATTTTGCGTTAGGAGCAATTCCAAAACATCTCTCAAAATAGAAGCATATTTTGTAATTGCACCTAACTCAATCTGTCAAAATACTGCACTAATTCTTTTTTTTTCATATTTTTATGTTGTAACATTAGTGTCTAAGTACTTAAAAAAAAGAAAAAGAGGATTTTTGGAAGTTTTGTGTATTTTTAAGCACATCACTGACATGTGCAGTTTTACCAAGATGCAAAACTGACATGTGGGCAGATTTTCAGCCTTGTTGAAGGTGATTTAGTATGTCAGGTTTTAACAATTACGTTGAGATTCATATTTGAAGCCTTGTTAGGAAGTTTAATCATTCATATTGACAGAAGTATTCAAATTTTGCGTTTAGGTATGCCGGCCAATGCTTGCCACGGTAACATTTTTCAAACTTCCCTGGATTATCTAAAATCTCTCTGTTGGTAGACACCCTGGCAATGTTTCTAACAAACACCCTCTAGCCGTGTTTGGGTGAATGTCACCCAAGCACTATGGGAGAAGTCATTGGCAAAGAAAATTGGTTCTCTCCTTTCCATTTGATTCTGTTTTGATCAACACATTGGCACGGCGTCAATATCAAGTTTCTGGTATGTACATACCTGCCGAACAATACCAAAGATGTTGGCCACACGCTGCTAAAGCGATAGCCATCAGCGAACTGATGGATGCTCAGTCTTTACCAAAGTATGTATACAAAATGTGCAAGCAAAGCTGCATTTGAAACACAATAAAAATGCAAGTCCAGAAATGCATAAAATTACTGCAAGTAGCAATTGATTGTCATATAATACTCCACAAAAATATTTTGGTATTCATGGGTCTAGCAAATATGTAGTCAAATACATTGAATCAAGATGTGTGTCAATGTTCCCTCTTATTACGAACACCGCCTTTCAGATCCAGCAACACTATCACTAAAATCTAGAGCAAACAAAACATAGCAACTATGAGCAAAGGGTTCATACTGAAGTAGTTTGAAGCTCCAGCACAGAAAGTGATACAAGGAAAATCAGAAAAGTATGTTTGCAGCATTAATAAACAAAGAAAACTCGTGTCCCAATTTAGTCCTAAGAAGTCCTAAGCTTCTATCAAGTTGAACATGAGTCGTGATAAAAGGGACACTTTCCAAGAAGGAAACACAGTGATCTGAACAATAAAAGTCTTCAGTAACCATTTTTTTTTTAACATTTTTAGTAAAATGTAATGTGATGCATTCATTCCCGTCACAGTGAGTTTGCAACACGATATCGAGGGGCCCAGATCGACAGGTCTGCCCCCTCACCGTCCTGTTGTTGAGCTCAGTAACAGCTCTGACGTGAATGTGAAAGTTCTGCCTGCAGAGCTCTTCTCTCCTTTACTACTAGCCAAATAAGAATTAGCAAAGATTGAAAAAGAACAGATGTGTGTTTTTCTGTCACACTCTCAAATAAGTAACTCCGATGCCAATGAAAGTTCCATTTCAGAATGGAAGCAAACAAGATCCAACTGAGAAAGTGACCACAGTAAAGAGAGGTAGCCCACTGAGTTTGAACATACAGTTCACATACTGCCATAATCATACCAATGTTCTGAAGATTACCCCAAATGTATAAACAATATCAAAGCATAGCACGTACAAAGGAGTACACAAAAATAACAGAATCACACATTCTTCATAAAATATTTTTCTTCAATTGTTTTAAATTTCATTTTTAATATAGAATGCACTGACATTTTCTTCCCACCATTATATTTGGCTTTCTTACACACACAAACAGTTGTGTGATTAGAGTTACTGTTTGGGAATAACGGCCCACTAAAAAAATTATAATTAAATGATATATCTGTAAATGAGATAACCATTTTGAAACTATTTAGCTACATTTACCAAATACTTTCTCCAAAACAGGGGGATCCACGTTTTCGGATGAATCTGATAAGATCCACAAAAAAAAGACTTCCGGGTAAAAATATTGCATATTCGGATTTGTCCGAAAAACTTCAAATATAAAGGCCGCCCCTCGTAAAAACCTGAGAAGTCTTTGTTTTTTTCCTTAAATCCCAAGGTAACTCCCAACATTCTTTCTTTTTTTCCATTTTCGCTTTCATTCTTAAGTGACACAAAATTATGACTTTTTAACCCCTACCACGTGAAGGGGGAACCTCCCTGTAGTCGAACACGTCTGGCCTTTCCTCTTACAAATTTCTTTCCTAGACATTCATTGACCTTCCTTTGGCCTCCTTTTGTTGAAAATTGAACTTATATGCACATTCCCTTACCCCATCTGCAGTGACAGTAAGGATGCGCCAAGGGTCAGTCAAACTTTCTCAGTACCTGCCAAGAGGAAGCAAAAGCTCCCTGCTGATTAGATTAAGCTAAGTAATATGTTTTAGTTTCACTCTTGTTCCTGGATATATCTCTTCCTGCAATCTTTGCAGCCTTTACTGCCTCTAGGTTTTGCCTTGTACAAGCTAGAATGAAAAAGGCTCCACATTGCAGAGTATCTAATCGGCATGACCAGATGAAGAGACCTCGTCTCGAGACAGGCAAGCGGATTTAATTAACTGTTTCCAACAAATTCATTAATACCGTGGAAGGCTCAGCTCTTGTAGGCCTGTAGCTCTAACAGCGTCCCTAGCAAGCAAAATGGAATATTTCTCGGTTGTGTTCCCAGTGCTCATGGATGCCATGAAAGAAAACAACATGAACTAAACAGCTGAAAGGAAAGCATTCTTACTGGTTCAATGAGAAGCTGAGCACACAAATTACAACTTTTCTTCTTTTTTTTAATTTTCTTTTTTTTTTTGCGCATTGTTAGAGCGTGTGGACAGATGCTGACAGACGGTAATGTTTGAATGTGGCTCGTACGTGATTGAACGCTACAGTACCGCCTTTATGACCGCGTCTTTCAGACGCAGCAACCAGCGTTACATGGTTGCGTCTTGCAAACACGCTCGCGCCACCTGGTCGAGAGAAACAGGCGTATTGTGTCGTCTATGACAGTTCTGTTTCAATAAATTTGATGGCTGCTGCTCTCTGCCTAGGCCAATGACACTCGAAATTTGTGGTATGAAAACACCAAAAAACTTTTGGGTTGAGGTAAACAAAAATAAACTTTTAAAAAACACTTTTCGATTTTGGTCAAAAATAAACTCTGAGGATGCAGGACCCTACTTATAACTCGGTTACTGCCCACAAAATAAAAACAAACGAAACAATTATAATACAAAACGCTCTTTGTTTTGTAGTTTCACTAAAGGTGTGATAGTAGAATGAGCAGTGTCAGTAGGGTCTTCCATTCACAGAAAATTAAGTAGAAGCTAGCCGATAACGCATTCATTGTACGATAAATATCGCACTTCCTGAATCTGTGCAATAAAGCATTGACTCGGATAAGCTCGACACGGATTGCCACAGCGACCTTATTTATTCGGAGGTCGTATCACTTTAAAATGTTTCTTTTGGCGTCGTGAATGCGGACGGGATATTTCCTCTGGGCTTTTCAACCGCGGCAGCTCTCCTATGATCCAGGGCCCAAACAGAAAAAAACCTTGAGAGCCATGTCAGATGTCTGGAGCGAGACCCAGACATAACCGGATGTCAAGATGCGTCATGACGTACGCTTTCAAAAGGCTAGTGTATAACGGGAGAACACATGAAGCCATGTCGAAGGAACGTAAAGGTGAAGTCATTCATGCGCTCGACACATCGACGGTCATTTCCCTTCCGCGTAAGGTCGCCGCACGCATTGTATACATAAAGGATCAATAAAGAGCTTTAATTCAGACAGCAGACAGCACGTACTGTCCGTCTTCTTAGTTGATCCTACAAGAGCCCCATAATACCCTGAAAATAAAGATATAATAGACAAGGAGAGAAGCCACAAAAGCGATTTTCATGGCGCGGGGATTCTTGGTGCAGAACGAGAACAAACATCGCACGAGAGCAGTCACCGTTCAAGGGAAAATGACGCGGACATTAGGAACAAGAGCTTTAGATTAAAATAAAAACAAATACGTTCCCGTCGCATATTATCTCCTTTGCAAGAAGGATGAACAGGAAGGGTGACCCACGAAAGCGAATCCGGCAACGCGATCTCAAACATGAGCCAACACGCTCAGACAAGCCTGACCGTGTTGTCACTTTGACGTCTACTGAACGAACACAGCATACAAGGCGACTGAAAGTGGGCACGCGAGAACAGCAGGTCGTGATCTGACGTGCGCGGACCCTTTAACGATCTCACACCACTATCCCTGCGTTCCGAGACCGACTCAATAAAATGCCCGAGCTCACGGAAAAACATCCATCCGTCAAAAGCAATTTTAGGCCTAGTCGGAGGTCGACAAACCTCCATATTCCCCGGTCGAAGGCCCACCAACGACGGTGATCGGCGAACACCAACTCACCACTGTGTTCGGTGAATATGTTGGCGGACACCGACGAGAGCCGGATGTCTTTAGCCTTCTGTTTCTGGCCGTGCTTGGTCAACTTGTTTCCATGACTGCTACTTCCCACGGACGACGCGCTTCCACGATTTTCCTTCCCATGCTGCGCTCCCATTGCCCGGCGTGTCTCGCAGAGGTGGCCGACTGTTCCGCCCGGTGTCCGCGGAACTCGTCTACATCTTCATCGTGCGGGCGGCCAGCGCGAATTCACCGCGAAACTCATCCAACGTCCCCGGCCGCCGCCATTCAAGCGCCGACAGCGGCCATGTTGTTCGGGATGGCGGCCGCTGCTCCGCTGCAGGAATGCACACCCTCAAAACCCGGTGCGAGTTCTCCACTGGGAGAGGAAAAGAGGTGTCGCGTAGGAGTAGCGGAGCGGTGTCGAGCGAGCTCAAGGAGCGCCTGAATCAGCCTGCCCGCTTTCATCACGTGGACGCTCACCACCCGACTCTGCGGTGAATCACGCCATGTGGGGAAGCAGTGCCGTGGGGCTCGCACTATGCTTGCTCGCACTGCACTGTTGAGAGACCGCAAGACGGTAATGGGCAAACCACATTCAATTAAGAAAGAAAAAGAAAAGAAAAGTAGCAAAATCATTAGGGGTGGGGGGACGTGAATGGGTAGGTGAAGGAGGTCGGAGGTGAAAGTCTTTGGGGGAGTTAGAAATACGAATTGTCTTGTGTATTTTGGTCTTATGGAGCTTGCCCGTTATTTTGACAAACAAATTCGTAATTAAACATGTCTTAGAAAGAAAAAAAAAGATTCTGAGCCATACAAACCCACTCTCTCCCAAAATACAGAAAAACAAAAAAACAAACCTCCACAGAACTTTGTAAATCAAAGCCCCCCCCCCCCGTTCTTCGAAGGGGGGGGGGGGCTTGATAGAATTTTTGTTTTTTTTGAGTAGGCGATACATTAAATCACATTGAATAGGTCGACTTAATTCTGAACTCCGTCCTGTGTTGGTAACTTTATAATGATGATCTCTGTATGCTACATCATAAAAGCAATGTATATCCTAGTGTGCAAACAAGAGAGCAAGCGCTCCAGCCGGAGAGGTGCTTAGCCGAGGGCGACAACAAGACAGGTACTGAGGGGGCGCGATCTTGATAGAATCAACGCCCCGGCAAGGTCAGACAGAGAGCAGGGGCGCGCTGAGTCAGCGTCGCTCGCAGCCAGGGATTTCCCCATTCCCCCTAGGGGGTGTACACCCCCCTAGTTTTCCTAAACACCCCCCTAAACATCAAAAGGCACTTTTTTTTAGATTAAGTAGAAAACACCATCTTTCAGGTGTATATATAGAGAAAGCGAAACAATACATTACGGGTATGAGCATTTTGTTAATAGACGTCTGTAATTTAGCTAGTGGATTAAAAAAGAAACAGTTCTATATTTTATCTAGCCTCGCCTCGCATCGCCTCCCCCTCCCCTCCCTCCCCTCCCCCCCCCCCCCCCCCCCCGAGCCATTGGGACCCCCCCCCCCCCCCCCTTGATTAGAATCCTGGGGAAACCCCTGGGGGCGGCGACCAGGTTCGGTCCGTCCTCGTTTTCGTCTGCTCGTCGTCTCCGTCGTGTGGATGCGCTTGGGAGACAGACGAACCAGACATGTCGTCACCGTCCGCGGATCAGTCCGTCGTGTGTATCGGCCATGACTAACTAACACAAGCAACAAGCCCGCGATAAAACTATAAAACCACCCGAGGACGCGATTCGCGTTGCAAGACTGCGACCATGACAGAAAAAACAAAATGGCGAAGCTTGTTTGTTGCGTTTGTTGTTTTATCCGAACGGAAGTAACGATTTTGTAAAACGTTTGTAAACAATTACGACGTTCATTCGGTGGATTCTTTCTTAAACCTAAACATATGTAATTCAAAAGGCGATTTCAAGAGATCACGAAGATTTTATGACCAACATCAAAGCTGTCACTCATTCTATTGGCCAATGAGAAGCTGATTTGAATGACCATCGGTACCAATGAGAACCCGAGCTGAATGACCTGGAATTTCCGCGCAAAATTTCAAATAAATCCCTCGCCGTGAATATTGCTAAAAAAAAATTTTTTTGCGTAAAATTTATTTTTTGACACGCGTGTCCCAACTCAAACTGTTTAAAAAAAAATTTTTTTTTGTCTTCAGGGCTTTTTAAGTAGAAAACACCACCTCTCAGGTGTATATATAGAGAAAGGGAAACATACATTACGGGTATGAGCATTTGGTTAATAGACGTCTGTAATTTAGCTAGTGGACTAAAAAAGAAACAGTTTTATATTTTATCTAGCCTGCCGCCTCCTGCCTCCCCTCCCGCCCCCCCCCTCCCCCCCCCCCCCCCCCCCCCCGAGCCATTGGGACACCCCCCTTGATTGGAATCCTGGGGAAACCCCTGCTCGCAGCGCTCACGCCTCGCGTGTAGGAACAACAAAATGCGCTCCCTCCGGTGGGCGAAAATAGGCGAAAAGGAAATGCTCCGCCAACTCTTGGAGCTCGTGTCAAGATATGTAAGATGCAACAAACCAAAATATGCCGGAACTGGCGCAAAAAAAAAAAAAAAAAAAACAATTTGCTGACAAAATGTATTTTGGGAGAAAAATAAAAATAGAAAAATATTCTTAGATATGCAACTCGAGATATATAAGAAATTATAATAGGTAGAACAACTGACCACCTGTTAGGCCAAAATGATTTCAGTAGCCTAATTATTACTACTCATTTATTAATTCGTATTTATTTTGTAAATGAACAAAATGTTCTGGTTCAATATTTTTTTTTGTGGTTTATGTATTTTATTTTGAGGAAGTCTTCCATTTTCAGAAAATTAACTTAGCCGGGAAGAATATCGCTTCAGGATGATTGCATTTTTTTTTCATTTTTTCTTATGTTCAATGCTTCCCAGTGATCATTATATTTCCAAAACTGCGGTTTAATTAGGCCGCTAATGAAGTTTATAATGATTATTTCACAAGCTATTCTGTTGAAATATGTGTTAAATATTTTAATATTGAGAAATAAACTAATATCGATCTTGGAGGTTATGATTATTGACGCTACTACCGTACTAAGAATGCCAATGTGACTTTATTTTTATTTTTTATATTTTTTAGCAAAACTCAGTTTTTAAAGTTTAAACTATGTTTCGAAGTGACTGCACGAGCTCCCGATAAATATTGATCCTATAAAAACAAAATCCATACTTGAATTCATTCAGTAAATAAAACGTGATCGACTGCTGGTCTTGCCTTTAATTAGTGCAACTAATCCTTGTCGAGAACGATGAGATGGTTTGATTAATTAATTAATTAATTAATCCTTGAAGGTCTTCTTTGGACGGCATTACATAGCAGGGGGTTTTGGGGGGGGGGGGGTAAGGGGTCGTTGCAACATTATAATATTAACGTGAAACACACACGCACGCACGCACACACAGAGACACAAAATAAATAATGCATTTGAGTAGCAACAGGCACTCATGCACAGGCAGAAGAACAAATAGCAAAAAAGAAGTATATCTACGCATCTGATTACCAACAAAGCGCTCACATACAAGTAATAAAAAAATGCAAGCCATTTTTATCTTTCATAAAAAAATCAAAAAGGCAAAGTAACATCGGAAGAGATGTTTCCTCAAGATTGAACACACTAAAAGGATTTCATTATTTCACTTGAATGGGAGTAATCGTACGTTCATAACGAAAACAATGAAAAAGAAGAAAAAAACAGTGCGCTCTTTTTGAAGTTTTTTTCAGATGAGGGAAATACTTTAGGCGGCAACCAGCAAAGTAATTAAACAAATAATTAAAAAAAAGTGTCCGAGGCAAAAGGCACCGGTGAGATTCGAACTCACGATCTCCTGTTTACTAGACAGGCGCTTTAACCAACTAAGCCACGGCGCCGACGTTTGTCGTTTTCCACGCATCTTAGTTGATCAAGCGGTTGACATTTAACATGTTATATTCTTTTGCAGTGTAATGTTCGTATTGTCGAGCCATCAAAAAGATTCCCGCTCGCGGTTACGTCTAGCCTCAACGGGCCCCGCCATGGTGCCGATAGCTTGTGTGAGTGCCGCTCGGAGAGGTCTCCGGCATTTCCAAGGTGCTTTGTAACCAATGAGGGAACGTACGAAGAGCGCGCCAATTTCAAATGCTCCGAGAGCGTGATCGGGACAACCGTAGTCTTTTTTAGGGCTCATTGTTCCGCAACGGAACTCTCATCGTGCCTAAACCCGATATCTGGTCCAACCCAACCATATTTTCCATAAATTTTTCCGACATCTTTGCGTATGGCGATAAGCGGCGTCCAAAGATGGGTAAGGTAAATAAGGTCTGGTGAAGGCGAGCGGGTTGAACATGAATACATAAAATTGAAAGAATAAAACACGGAGGACAAGTGGTTGTCCTGTGCTTGTCCTCCGTGTTTTTATTCTTTCAATTTTATGTAAATAAGGTCCATGAACTGAAAATGTCTCAATCTGCGGTCTGACTCACGTAATTTGACGAAAATACCGTAGGCCTCTCGAAAATCATGAGCTTTAGAATATTTGAGAAATATAACGTAGCATCGGGAATAAGGGACGAGCGGGACGTACAAGGAGTGGAGCTAAGTTTAAGCACGAAACCAAACACCATATTTGTACGCTTTTTTTCCCCGCCTGACTGATAAAAAGAACACAAAAAGCCAGTAATTAACACAAACACGTACAAAAATTATCATCGGAAGTTGTTTTCTATACAAAGTCGCATAAAAAATATAGATTTTTATCATGCATGCAGTGGAATGGAAAGTGGGCTAACGCACTTGTATCCTGTTTTATCATTCACTCTTTTTGTGAACCTCGTTTATTGTTACAAATGCGTATCGCACCCCAGCGTTTGCACAGAGACAGCAGGGGTCTAGGCCAATTCGTCGAAAGCCAACTCGTTGACGGCCAACTCGTCGGCGGCTCATTCGTCGAATAGGCCCATTCGTCATAGGGCAACTCGTCGAAGGAAAACCCGTCGAAGAGGCTAACTGGTCGAAACTTTTTTAAAGTCAAATAAATAATTTTTGTCCTTATATTTTAAAGCATACTGCCCTAAAATAATCCGTGTTCTGTCCTTCGTAAAAAAAGATGTATACAATATGCGCTTCTTAAAAAACTGACCTCCAGTCTGCTCTCTCATGTCGAAGGTAACACATTGCCGCTTTCGCCACTTTCACGGTGCAGTGGGGCACGGTCACTATGTCGCTCTTGTATCACTGGGGCGCGTGTTAACCTACCCGGTCCATCAGTTGATGCCGCTTCGCGGCGACAGTCTGCGGCGGGTCATTACAAAATAAATAATAAAGAAACGTAACAAAGGGACGATCATGAGATGACACATTTTCAACTTGTCTACGGCTCCCTCCTACCTTTGCCCTCTTGTAATTTTTCTTTCAATCTTGTAACTTAACGAGGGCACTGTCCTTAGTTCAAACACGAATAAAAATTTAGGTCCAAAGATAAAGAGGAACCCCGAACTTTCGCCTCGAACCGTCATTCAACCCATTCGACGAATCGCCCTTCGACCGATTTCCCCTTTCGACAAGTTGCCTTTCGGCGAATTGCCCTAATACGAATTGCCCTATTCGACGAATGGGCCGTCGACGAGTTGGCCGATCCCAGACAGCAGAAGTCAGAATTATTTAAAGGGCAACTCCGCTTCATTTTTGATATTTAGAAAAACTATGCAGCCCTTTCAGTATCATATAGGAAGACCCTATGTCAAATATTACGATCTAATTCCGTCTATATATTTAATAAACTGGCCAGCAAACTTTCAAACGAGCCAAGTCGCCGAAATCTGCCAACTCTAGCGTGCGACGTGAGGCGCAATCGTCAGCGCAGTCAATGCGACGGGGTTGAAGCGGCCAACCTTGAACCCCTACGCCAAAGGCATGACTACGTCACTCTCACGTTTTGGTTGTTTTTACTTCTCAGGAGCGAAATTGAACGATGACGTCATGAGTTTCTCCTCCCGGTGCTGGCTCTACGGCGTCCACGTGATCACCGTAACGCGGATGCGCTAGTTTGCGCTGCCCTGCCCGTTTACAGTGTTGCCAGATGGTCCTACCAAAAACCGCCAAACGTCTGGGAGGTATAGCCCAAATATAGCCAAAACCGTAAGAAAACTATAGCCCAAAATAGCCAAAATTAAAAACAATGATTTTTAAGCCTTATATTCACGATTTCTCACACTCATACAATACACGTTACAAGCTCTGTTTCAACCCTCAGATGCACCAACTTTCGTGTACATTATGTTACTTGTAAATTTTTCAACAAAAAAAAATTTGGAAGGATGAAAATTTGTACAAAACTGGCCCTTCCTTCGGTTTTCAGACGTACAAAACACACAAAGACAGCTTTATTTTGAAGCCCGGGAGATATGATCATACAGAAAAGAACAAAATACAGAAGGAGAACAGTCAGAACACTGGGTGTTTCAAACCAGAACCCCAAATATCTTAGGTCGATGGGTCGAACTTTTGCCGAATCGAAAGTTCGGCGCCGAATCTCGGGATTCGGCAAAGTCGAACGTTTTGCCGAATTTTCCTGGAGATTCGGCAAAGATTCGGCAAAAATACATTGTTACCAGACTTAACGTTGAAATTTAGTTTTTTCTGGCGGAAAAAGGTGTCACAGTTATATTACTAAGTAAGGTGATATTCTACAAGATAATTGTATCGGTGCGTTTTTGTGTGTTTACTAAGTGGCGTGACAACGAGGTTGGGTCAGTTGGGTAGTAGGATGGCGCTTTGAGCAAACAGGTATGAAGCCACCGGAAGTGAGTGGCTTGTCCCGGAAGTGAGCGCTTGGCAAGCTTTGTAACCGTTCCGAGTGCTGGTTCGAAAAGCGTCGAGGGGGCTGGATTTTCGCTTGTTCCCTCAAGAAAGCCTGCTTGTAGCGTAGTAAGAGCGCATCCAGACCCGAGAAGTATCATGGGAAGCCATTCAATGTAAATATTTTGAGATTGTAGTTGATCAAGTGTAAATATGTCCCAAGTTCAAATTCCTCATTCTTGAGATTTAATCCAGAACGGGAGTATTAAAACCAGATCAAGGACACAAAAAACATGGTCCAAAATATCGACTGAATGCACTAGGAAGCCCAGCGCACGCCCGACTTCCGGGACAAGCATCGAACTTCCGGTGGCTTCACTTGCACCAGGCTAGAGATCAGTGGGTAGTAGCGGTGGCAGTCACGAATCACGCTACGAGAGTTTCGGTTTTGAGGCATCATCAGCGCAAGCCTGCATGTGTGTGTACATTGTTAAAATGAGGACAATAAGACTCACTGTTCTGTGCGCAAAACACGAGTGCAACGGTTGCTGAGCCTTTACCAGAAAAGACAATATTATTATTGTAAATATGCATGTTTTTCGATTTGAGTGACTTGACGTCAGCTTTGCATGAAAGTGTGCGTCCCGTATTAGCAACGGTTCGTTTTTAATCTTTGAAATGGCAGTTTCTGGTGTTAGGATTCACACGAACGTTTAGGAAGATAGGATGTGCAACATCGAGCATTATAGTTCCGTGTTTAGTTTTATGCAGATATAGAAAAAGCGCGAAATAACGCTAGTTGAAAAAGCAATCTATCATTCAATCAATCTTTATTTGTACAAAATAGTAGAACATGGTAAGCGTGCGCGGCTGGCAGAAAGGTTACAAACCCGTACTCTGAGCCGCCTGCCAGCCAACTTTCCGTGAGTTAATGAATAGACGCAAAACACAACAGTTTGACGTTTTAGACGCGGACGAACAAATAATACAGGAAGGACAAAATATGGCCATTGGACTCTCAAATTAAGGGCGGCCCACACACTCGCGCAGAGTGCGCAGCACAGCGGCACACACTACTTTTGAGCCGAAAACAGAATTGTTATAATTGCAAGGAGTATTTTGTCAGCCGTGGCCGGGTGCTGACGTTCCATTATTTAATAATGCGACGTTGATTTGAGAGAAAAAAATGAAATAACGTTTATTATTTCTCTGGTTAACTTCTGATTACATGGTGAGGTCCTTTTGCGTGCCGTTCGTGGCGTGCCTCCGATCGTTCTGTTCGGAGCGGTTTCTTGTTCCCAGGCAGGCGCTATCGGCAAAGTTCAGTTCTCGCTCTCGCGAAGCGTAAACAAGCTGGGCCCGCAACCCCGTGCCATAGCCCGTGCGCTCGCACCGCGCGCTCGCGAAAAGTCACGCATTGAGGATCCATTACAGACACCACCGAGGCAAGACAAACAAGTAGACAAACGAGCTGGGCCAAGCTAACAGCTTTAAAGTAACTGTCGGCCAATGTTTTAACTACTCTTGTTGCGTCACTGGAAATGTCAAATTAAAAGCACGTCATCCAGAATGGACCGCATCATTTGTTATTTGCGCAGTGGACTGCATAAATTACTGGTCGATTTTCTATCCTTGAGGCACAAAATATTAAAGAGAACCACACTCGCTCACAAACAAAGTTACCGTGTTGCCTCCTCACTCCACACCTCGCCGTAACCACTGGTTGTACACAACGAGCTTGAGTTGGTTGAATTACGCTGCACCACCGTGCACTGCACGATAGTAACCGCACGACTGCACGGCGTCCATTTGCACCACGGCCCCTTTGGTCCCGTCGCGTTCTCGCGCGTGCGCAGACATTTGCCGAATTTTTGCCGAATCTTTGCCGAACTTTCCTTCAAAAGTTCGGCATTTGCCGAACTTTGCCGAATCAGAAGTTCGGCAGATTCGGTCCATCTCTAGTCCTTACCAATATTCCACCTGTCTCTCTTTTCTTTGTGAAGAATAGTAGTGTCAACCATTTATGATCACGTTATTTCTGATTGTGTTGTAGCTTTCTGGGGTGGGCAACGACTGGAAAGGTAGTCAAGTGTTTAGCGTTGAAACCGCGGACTTCTCATTTTTACAAACTTGGGTGCCTAAGGACTCTCACAATGGGCACCAAAGCAGCATTTGGAGAGTTCAGACTACGTCCGGGCCAACGTTAGTCCGGGCAGAGCCTTATGCGTCCGGGTTGAAGCTGAGCATTGGTTGAAGGCGCGCTACCGGGCCTGTGGTAATAGTGCAATCTGTTTGGTTTGCTCAACTGCGCTGTAGGGAGACCGCTTGAACTTTGCAAGCATTGCTTCACTGCGCATTTTAAAAACCCCGAAGTTTGTAGAAGTTTGAAGCCTTTCGCCTTCCTCTCTCTCTCCTCGACCAGCCAAAAGAGAAACAATTTTTGAAACTGATTAAAAGTTCGAAAATTACCTAGCCGAACCTCAAAGTTCGGCGTCGAACCTGAGATTCGACAAAAGTTCGCCGCATTCTTAGAAATAGCCCAAAATAGCCACATAGCCAATCACAAAATTTTGACGCCAACTAGAAAAAAATGTAGCCCAATTTGGCTATATATAGCCCAATCTGGCAACACTGCCCGTTTATCGCATGTCCGGTTTCTCCGCTCCACCCTCTCCTCTTTCGTGTTCTCCCCTTCCCTCTCCCCGGGCCATCACCATCCACGCCATGCGAAGCGACCTGCCCGCGTCGCGTGTCCTGTACCTCGCCCCTACGAACGTCACAAGGCCACGTGGTTCGACGTGACGTGGCCATGACTCTGAGGACACGAGACCAATGTTGCCTGACGCAACCGAAGTTTCGGTTTCGGTATCAGCTGATGTTTAAATTAAGATTACACAAATAATATTCAACATTTCGCGAATCCGAAGACGTAGAGCTGTTGAGTAGTACTTTGTGAAATGGAATCACATGTAAGCCTAAATTTTTCGGAATTGAGCGGAGTTGCCCTCTTAAGAGACGGGAAGGGGGGTGAAAGTGGTGGTGGTGTGCATTTGTGTATCCACCCCCAGACGTCTCAAAAAGCACGAACAGAGGGAGGGACCAAAGGAGTGCCCGGTTCATTTGAACCCTTTGAACCCCAGATAATCCGGCCCTGGGTAGCGCGTCGATAGCTTTCCTAAGGCCACCCCATAAAGTGGTGTGGAGATGCCGTCTAAGAGAACGGGTCAACTATCTTCAGTGACAGAAGCACTAGATTCAGGCGCCGGTCTACCGTCGTCTGCTCCTCGACAGAGCTCGCTGTCGACTGTAATCCACCATTATTGGAAATGAAAACGACAGTCGATGCGATCGAGCGTTCAGTTAATAAACTACGATGAGCTGCTTCCTCAAATACAACAGCAAGGAAAAGAAATAACAGATGTCAAGAAACGTGTCACAGAAGGGGATTCAAGCAAAAACACAGTAAAACAACTCAAACTACAAATAATCGATCTGCAGCACAACAGCAAGCTCCAAAACATCGAGGTGCACGGATTAGTGATAACCGAAACCGAAAACTTGCTGAATCAGTTAAAAGCGCTATCAAAACGTCTGGAACTGCCAAATTTGACTGAGCAAGATATCGAATCAGTGCATGTTTCCACCCAAGCCTGGAAACGCGCCGGTAGCGCGGTTTGCTTGTCGTGTCACAAGAAACATGTGGCTGCAAAAAAAAAAAAAAAAGATTAAAACAAGAGAGGGCAATTATGCGAATCTATAAAACCATGACAGCAAAAAAAAAAAAAAACTGTTCTAGTAGATGCAAACAAAAGCCGCGGAAAAGCGATACCGATTTTTATCGCACATAGAGGCAAAATGTTCGCACAAAAAGCACAGCGTGATCGCACAGTCAAGGTCGAATGCGAAGACGATCTTGAACTTATATAAGGTAAGGAAGAAAAACTAAAAAAGAGTAAAAAACAGCATATCGTTTTTTTTTTTTTGTTATGGAAAGTGATTTGTTGACTAATGAATGCTTCATGCCTGGAGAATTGATGAATACCATAAACAATCAGGGGCGATCTGCATTGTCTTTTCTTCACATGAATGTCCGCTCTATACTATGAAAAGGTGATGATGTTGAAAATGTTTTTGGTACTTTGCGTTTTTCTTTTGGTATTTTCATGTTTTCTGAAACATGATAAACTTCTGACTCAAATGGCTTTGTTTAGCCTAATTCTCAATCATTTTTCTTTACGACGAAATGTGAGCAGGGGGAGAGGCTTTTTAATGCTCGTTAATAACTCTCTCGATTGTTGTGTTATTCCAGAGATTACAGAACTGAATTAGTCTTCTGAATTATTGTCAATACTCTGCGGTAACTACGTTATTCGCGTACTATACAGACCTCCATCTGGAAATGTCAGCAGCATGTTTTTTGTACATGATAGGTTGCTTAGTTATATTAATAAGAATAACTGTACTTTTTTTTTGGGGGGGGATATTAATATTGACCTATTAAAAGCATCACCTATGCACGATGAGCTATTTTCTGTTGTCGAATCAAATTGCTTTAAATGTGTTACTACGGGAGCTACAAGAATAACAGACCAGGGCTCCACGTTACTAGATTACTTTATTAGAAATGATGCCCAGAAAGCTATTTCTGCTTTAGGTGATATTAGTGACAATTTACCTATCTTCCTCCTTACTAACGCCCACTCTGCGACTCAACTTTGAAAAAAAAAAAAGTGGAAGCTTTTGCGTATGCATTATTACACCACAAAGACTGTAGTCATTCAGGAACTCCATCGAAACCACTAACTGGAGCACAGTATACGCTAGTGATTCAGCTGATGCAGCATACGATACATTTCTGTAGACGTTGCACGAAATTTATAGTAAAATCTTTCCGTACAAGTTCATCAAGCCTGGCAAGAGGTCGAAAAAACCTTGGGTTTCCCGTGATCTGTTGAAAACAAATTAATATAAAAAACGATTTGTAACTTAAGTTTGTGAAATCTAAAGATAGCGAAGGTAAAACATACAGGAACAAACTGAACGCATTGATGAAAAATCCAAGGTTGAATATCACACAAAACTGTTCAATATTATTCAGAAATATGAGCCAGAGAAATTATGGGAAAAATATTAATAGTGTCTTCAAGCCTTACGATCAGAAACCATGTCAGCTGAAATTGAACACTGTGGGAAAAAGTTGTCCGGTATGTCGCTTGCAAATACTTGCAATGACTATTTGGTCAACATAGCCAGAAGCATGTTCAAGCGTAACAAACAAAGAAGGCCCATGTGACTACATTTATGAACATATGCAGTTTTTTTCCCCAAGTTCAACTGATGAAAATTAAGTTATATCAGCGTTTCGAAGCATAAATCATAGCAAAAGAGAAGATGCATATGACCTAAATATAGAATCATTCAAATTTGTTATTGACTTCTTAGCTGCACCATTAACGTTCATATTCAATCTTTCGATGTCTTTGGGTGAATTTCCTAAATGTATGCAAATTCTTAAGGTGGTTTTGATATCTAAGGGTGGAGATATTAACTTGTTAGGAAGCAATATCAATACTATCTAACTTTTCTAAAGGCTTCGAGAAAACCCTTTATAGTAAACTGTCGGCATATTTGGACCGTTTCTCTTTATTAACAGACTGTCAGCACGGCTTCAGAAAAGAAAGATCTACTGAATCCGCTCTGTTGTACCAGAAAGAAGTAATCAGTAGTAATATCGAAAACAAACTGTTGCCATTAGCGATACCGTAGATATTTCTAAGGCATATGACTAAGTTAATCACAAGATTCTTAAAAAAATAAAGAAAAAGAAAACTTCAATGATACCGTATACGGGGTCATGCACTCAATTTATTTAGGTCATACTCGTCTGAGCGAAGACAGTAGGGTGATTCCACGTCAGTTCATGCAATGATGGTCTGGGTAAAAATCCAGATGTTCTTGTTGGAGGATACATAAAATCCATGTTCTTGGGAGGAACATTCAGCTATATATGAACACCATAACAATTTTCTTTTTGCTGAGATATAAAATAGAGAAGCTCGAGGCGTGGAAATTGAGAAGATTTCACAATGCTACTTTGCACAGTCGTCACTTCCTCATCAAAGCTTTCACGTCACCATACATTTTTAATACGTTTTACAGAAGATATACAACACATATACAAAATTAAAAAAATATCGATGAAAGATTTGTATGCAAACAAAAGAATCCAACATGGCATAAAAGCGGGTGTAAAGACATATTTACAATTGTTTTGCAAATAAAACACCTTTTATAATACTCCACAAAACATATCGAAATGCGCGTCTTTAAATATTCTTTACGAATATATAAAGATAATATGCGGACCCTTAATTGTCTTTTTGTTCTTAACGCGGAAATGCGGCTGATTTCTCAAAATGTAACAAGATTGGCCGTAGATATTTTAAAAAAGATCTCCATCTTTTATTTTTTTAACTTTTCCTGGCACTTTGCAGTGACTTGGACTAACCTGTGATGGTAAAAGATTGAGTAACATATGACCTCCCAACGGGAAAAGCTACGACAAACCTTCGCTCGGAGCGAGTCGACGTCTTCGTCATAGCGGCTTTGCCGCACAGCACCAAACATTTTGAGCGTTAGCTATGGCATGTATTTTATAATATTAAAAAAAAATTCATAAGGGGAGAGTATTAGTGACGCGAAAAGAGACTTTGAGCTGGAATACCATTAATTAGCTTACAATTCACAGAAACAAAACGGCCCCACTCTGCAAATTCGCCAACTATGCATCTCAGTTGCGCGAGTGGCCATGTATACATCCGGCCTCTCGGCATATGATGACTTCCACAGATGAGATGCCTGGATTCCTCTCACAGGCTTTGCGGTGGTCCACTCTGCTTGCTTCACCACATGAAGCTCTCGAACCCGTTCCGGAGACATATGAAACATGCAGACATTTGCTACTTTTTCACGTAGCACTTTCACGAAGTCTTCGGCGGTGGCAATCGTTGAGTTGAGCTAAGATCTCAAGTTGGTGAGCGTTGCGTGGTGTTTAAGAACACCACCTACTCCATCACAAGCGCTTTTCCCGTGTCCAGTGGCTGAAAAGATCCATCTTGCCGAAGAGTACGGATTTCGAGAAAATTATTGCAATTGGAAGCGATTCTTGAAATGCGCCGCCGCTCCATCTGATAAAAAGATTATTTCCGAAAAAACTGGGTAATGTTCATTAACATACTCTTTTATGGACGCTATGGCTAGAAGAGCGTGAGCTGTGTCATGTGTCGTGTCATCGCCGACAACGGCTAAGCTTTGCGCGCCTCGCGTGGAAGTAACCATACTTGTGAAGAGAGACATGAGTTTTTTTCCAATGAAAAGTCAGCACTTCCGGTTGGGAAGATTACTGTCCAATTTTCCGAAAAATCGAAGTGGAACATCACTGCCTTGAGTGGTAAGGCGGTTTCTGTGTCATGTATCAGGCTTCGTTGCTTGAAGGTAACGTACGTAAGAATGCCACATATGCTTTTCGCTCTCCAGTTCCCAGGCGGAAGTGCTCATAACCGTTTTGACGAGTTCGCCGGCGTCCCATAACGCGAAACAGATCTCTTTGTCTTCGTCGAGATGGAGCGACTGCAGCGAGATGCTCTGCGTTTTTGGCCACTTTTCGCAACGGCGCAGGAAGCAATCGTTCTGTGGAGCGCTGCAGAGGTAGATGCGCTTGAGGTCGTCTTCAGTAAATGTCTTCTTTGGGGCATTTCTATATTACCGTTAAAAGCAACTGAAAATTGACGTAATATATGCATGCGCACACCTCGTGCTCGGGACTTTTTTATTCGCATTTTGGTTGTAGGAAATAAAATTTGAAATGCCTAGTTTTGGATGGGGATGGTCCTTTCTAGACAACTGGTAAGCTTCCTTAATAAGCTTCTTTAATCTTGTTGTCGTTGATCATGGCTTTGACGGCGTCCTTTTTGTTGGGACTTTGAACAGAGCACGCGAGGTCGTCGAGTACTCAAGTGCAACCTTCACGTATTCGGCATTCGCCTTTGCCCCCATGTAGGGATCAGGGTTGCCGATACACCACCTTTACGCTTCAGTTTTATTGTTTGATCAATCATGTTGGCAGTCGCTCCCAACACCAGATGCAATATTTTTTTCTTCGAGATGCTTGGTGGCAGAAGAGTGTACAATCGCTTGCGTTCCTGGTGGGAACTGCATGCCTTCAGCGCTTCGCGAAACGCGTCAAACCATTCCGCGCAGTGCTCACAACTCTCTTCGCCGGTTTTCACGCCATAAACGCGTGACAGCTTTCTTCTAATCGAAGAACTCACTAGAGCTTGTTTTTTTCTTCAAATAAGTTTCGCGCCTTTTTTGTGGTTTTACGTGGTTTTAATGTAGTTACCGACGGACTAGCAGCACACAAGTCTTGACTCACTTCAGCCAGAATTTCATCTGAGTCCCGAAAAGGAGAGTTTGATGTACTCACGTTGTGAGGAGAAGCAATCTCATTCTGGAGGTATTTTGTAGCCATGCTGGCATAAAAGGTCAGATTCGTTCACTGTCCGTGGAGCCAGTAGCTTTTCCAACCGCACTTTGTTGAGTCTCCCCCGGTACGAGGTGCTTATCGCTATACATTTTCTTCTTGTGTTTCCGTAGATAGTGCCACACAGAACAAGCGCACGGTGCTGAATCGTTGGGCCATGGCTGTTCGACTTGACACTAGGCTCTTACTCGCTTCGTAAATGACAAAACTTGAAACGTCCTCGCAAACGCCTATTTGAGAGGTTCTGAATTCCTCTCTCCCGGCTCCGAATATCCGGCCAGAGTTCCGAAAGAAAATGTCCTTGTGATTATCAACTTCGTCTTTCCTTGTAGATGTAATCGGTGCGTCGCGCACGGTTAAGCTGGTGCTTGTTTGCAGTTCCACGTATTGAGCACCAAAGACATCAAGTCTCCGGTAAGATATAGCGATAGTCAGCCGTTTTAGAGCGCAGCTCTTAGGCGCCCGTTTCCGGCTTGAGCGGCGTCGGCGTCGCCGTCGGCGTAACCGCAAGGTCACGTGACCCCCCCCCAGGTCACTTGACCCCCTAGGGTCACGTGACCCCTCTAGGTCACGTGACCCCCACAGGTCACGTGACACCCCACAGGTCACGTGACACCCCACAGGTCACGCGACCCCTCCCCCCAGGTCACGTGACCCCCGTGAGGGGAGGTGGGAGAAAGGAGGGATATACCCTCCCTTCAGTACCGTTCCCTCCTCCTCCTCTAGAGCTGCGCTCCAATTCGGCGTTACAGGGAGTTGTAAACGGCTTTCATTTTTTTGTTTTGAATCACCCTGTGAAAGTTTCCTTTATTGTAATGTTTTTGGCGTTTTCGGTGTTGTGTGTGTGTGTGTGTGTGTGTGTGTGTGTGTGTGTGTGTGTGTGTGTGTGTTGGGAATGGGGTTACGGCGGTAAAATCGGGGGCAGGGGGTTGAGCCGGGTGTCGAACCGGAACCGGAACCGACGACACAGAACCGTTATTTTTAGCCGAACCGGAACTGAACCGAACCGAAATCGTCACCGCCATCTTGGAACTGAACCGGAACCGAACCGAAAAAAAATATAACGGTAACCGGTTCAAAACGGTTCAAGGTAATTTTTTTTTTGGTATCACAAAATGAACATATAAGAATAAAAAATTGGCTGCTGTATTACTATCTGTTGATCAAATCGTCATATACAGAATTGCAGTGTATGGTAAATTGTGGGTTTTCGTGGCGCTTTTGTATTGGCACTATGATTAACCGTTGTCACGTGACGTCATGGTGTCAATACACGTTGTCAAGTAATGTCCCATGACCTCGTGACGTCACGTGAGTCACCGCGTCAACTCGATTCAATTTGAGGAAGTCGCTATGCTTCGTTTCAGCTTAGGTCCGAGCGCGGCCGATGTTATGAGCCGAAAGGCCAATTAAACAGTGGAAAAAGCGCAACGTCATGGCGTGCTCTCTGTGCTTGATAGGACTAGCCGGCGGAGGAGCACGCGCAGAGACACGGAGAGTACCGGCTGGTCCTATCAACTGCAGAGAGCACGCCATGACGTTGTGCCTCTTCCGCTGTTTGATTGGCCCTTCGGCTCATAACATCGGCCGCGCTCGGACCGAAGCTGAAACGAAGAATGGATGTATTAACCTTGTTGACAGCGTGACGTAACATGACATCACGATTTTGTACCGAGAGTGACGTGACACCGTGACGTAAGCGATTTTCAAAACCTTTAGTCGAGCGCTCGGGTTCATGACAATCAGCATCGCCAAACATTCGGATAACGGCTCATGTCAATTAAATATGATAATAGCCCTGTTCTAACAATATCTGAAGCTCAGCCCAAGCTTTTGCTTTCCATACCCTTGCCGCCTAGGGCATAACTATGATGAACCCTGACGGTATATAGTTAGCGTCAGAAGATCACGTGGCCGCTTGTTCAAATGGCGAGTTGAGGAGGGAATCGACAGCTGTCTCTTTCCTTTATTTTTTCTGCATCTGCTATTACAAGGAGAGGGAAACTAAGGGATGTTTTCGCAAGCTAGCAACGTCAGGGGTTACTTGTTAACAGCATTTATTGAAAGTACAAAAACATGTTCCAAGACCAATTTTATATCATTGAGGCACCCAACATTTTTTCGTTTTTGCTGTACTGCATCCGAAGGATGTCCCCGAGAATAGAAGTATTGAAATGAATAAATGCGACTTATTAATAGGACGTTACATAAAGCTACATGTGTGTACGGAAGGAATACCTAAAAAAAAAAAGATTTTAGTGACCTCAGAGGGACAGTCGCTGTGAGTCCCACACGAGCGTCGTTCTCAAGTTATTGCCCAAGTTTCGACCCCCTCTGTATATTGCTTAAAGGAGCTATAAAAATATTTCCATACATCACTAAATAATACTCAGGATCACTCCCTAACGTTAATAACTGTTTCAACTTGGCTTTGCTCTTTTTCCTAGGCAATGGCAGTCGCCAAAAAATTGGAAAAATATGAGTATCGTTCATCACCTCAACTCGGAGCCAGAAGCGGACACGTGGCCTGGTGCCTATCTTATACCGCCAATTAGCGTTAAAAGAATTCGGCTATTCTCATCACCGCAGTGGTTGGATACGAGCCACTACCCAAATGTCCGCAGAGGCATTGATTGTTACGAGCCGATGTACAGTGCTCACGCAGTTCACCTGTCCAATCCATGAGCCGCACTCGACTGTCGTTAGGCGGGAGGTATTGATCCCACAATTACGACATCAATCTTTGCGAAGGCAAGACTAAAAGAAATAGACTCATTTTATCCTCGCAATTTCACCGCGACAAAGAATCGTCTGAATCAGTGGCGGTCTGTGCGAGTATACTTGGGCCAGACTAGGACCAGTACGCCTCGGAAAAGTCATGAACATCCCAATCCCATATCGTTTTATGACCCCTTTAAACTTCATGGAGTGCAAAATAAAAGCAATGAAGGGTTGCTGTTAACAAGTGGCAAACAAAATCGTCGAATTAGCACACACAAACGGAGGAGGCAATTCCTCAGGAATACTTTCAGCCGTTCCACTCTGGTGAAGAAGGAAGACCAGCGAAGCTGTACTATGGGGGAATGAAGTAATGGTCGGCCGCAAGTCGGCAAGCCAGAGTGGAAAGGCTGGAGAGGTTGCCGCCATCTATGCGCGACGGCGGCAACCAGACAACCGGCCAGCCGTTTGTCTGGTTGCCGTCATCACTTATAGATGGCGGTAGCTGTCCAAAGTTTAGTGTCATCATTTAGTATCATACTGGGGAAACTGGCCCTTAACAGCTCCGCTGTAAAAGAAGTGTGTGTGTGTGGTGAGTGTGTGTGTGGGGGGGAGGGGGGGGTTAGTTTTAAGAACATGCTGTGTTGTAAAGGTTCCTCTTCCCCACATCTTTGGCGGAGACCAAAAATCGTTACCCCCGAAACTACATTGTTTGCAAAAACGCTCTTGCTAAAAAAGCATGTTTTTGTCGTGCCACACGTTCGCGCCGTTCCTCACGACAATGCACTATGAACAATATTACGTGCCTTTCAAATACTTCACTTTCACTGAGCTTGAACCTCCTGCAGCATGCATTTCGCACCATCGAATTCGATTTTCTCAGCAAGAAGAAATCACAATGACCACCAGCCTATAGTGTGATGACGTCACGTGCATACAATATTAAACAGTTCAGCTTTCTGGTGAAATGTGATGTTCGCAACACTAGCAATAGATGTCCTGATTGTAAAGTTGTGCAGTATTTATAACAGTCTCGCGATGATATATGGCAGCCTAGATAAATTTTTTGAGCGCATGACAATTCAAGCATAGTGCTGTAAAGTGAAGGCCCAAAACAAATGCAAGTAAAAAACAAACAAAAAAAAACAGCCTTTCGAGGCAGTATTTAGCGAAGTTTCGAGCTCATGCAAGCTGATGAAATGTGATTTATACAAAAATCTAAGGATTATTCGTCTGTCCTTTCCGCTATTTATGGAAAATTGTGAATTTCATTGCGTGCATCTTTACGCATCTCTTTTGGCAGTAAGTCGTTCTGTAAGGGATTATTTAGAAAAATAACATTAATTATCTCTCTCTTTTTGAACATTTCGTGCATTTGACTTCCAATCTATCATGTGAGCACAGAGTCCTTTTTGGCATACAATGCAAGCCGATATTTCACACTGCCAATCAGCAAACAGAAAAACACTTTTACGCAGACTGCGCGGCGGAACTATGACTATTACGCACGCAAACCGCCAGATAGTGTCCAATTAAGTAGCTGCCATGTCGAGTAGAACGTAAAATACTACTTTGTTTTACCTAACAAAAAAGAATCTTGGAGGACGCTTAAGCTTCGCCTTTAAAAGTGGAACGCGATAGCGTTAACGGGCCTCGTTTGCATCGCATTTTCATTTGCCGCGCAAGCGTGCCTCGCGTGGCCTAGTCAAAAGTGCCTGACTCGCAACCGAAGGATCGTGGGTTCGAATCCCGTCTAAAATTCTTGATTTTTTCTTCTTTAAGGAAAAGGAATTACTTTAAAAAGTGAAATCATTTGAGACATACGGCGACCTTTAATTCGCGTTACATGTCATGTTTTAATCACTCTCATTCCACGCGTGATGTCACGTTTCACGTGAGCATTGTGGGTTGTTTGAAATTCTTGCGCGAGGGCATGTAGCACTGACATCATGACCCTATCGACCAATCAGGATTTTCCAGTCACGCCACCGACATTGGCTTTTCTGCGACATGAGCTCCTAAACGCTATCGCGTTAAAATTATCAATTAGCAAGGGTGATGCTCATTTGCAAATTAAATTGACCGGCATCTTGTGAAGAACAAACCTCCACAGCCAGGCTATGCTAGCTTATCCTGTATAAGAAAATGTTCACTTGGGCAAGCGCTATTTTGGGCCAGATTCGATCTGAATGCGAAGGTGCACATAGATTAGAGTGAACAATTGTGATTACTCTTTGATGCATGATTAGTCGCATGGATGCGGTGCTGAGTGCAAACAATGTTTGGTTAGAACAACAAGCATTTTGATTTCCGCTCGGTGTTTCTATAAAAAATAGACGGAAAGGAATTATCCTAGACTTTTGTGACATTTTGAAAGTTTCATTGCTTTTAGCTCAGTTGTGTCGTCATCATATACATATATATTGTGAAGCGTATTTCGTAAACCATATTTCATGATATATATGACCTCGAGGTGCTCTTTTCAAAATTTTATGTGATGTAATTAATTCCTTAATTCAAGGCACAATCACGATTTAAATTTTAATACTGCGACACAAAGTTGTACGAATCACGGGTATTTTAGGCGACCTACCACACTTCGCGACAACATTTTATACCGTGTAAATAGATCAGCTTGAATTTTAGAATTTTACTTAAACACGAAGAAAGAACAAGAAAATACAGTATAGTTCTAAATTTCAAGCTGATATATTTACATGTATGCACCAACAAGCTCAACTCTTTACTCTTGTACTTAAACATTTTGATTCAGGTAAAACATATCTTACTGGTAAACAAAGGGATGTTGAGTCGTATGGACACGACGTAATGTACGTTAATGTAGATTTTCTCCTACTCTTGTGTCGAAATTAAATAACTGAATTTCATACTTCTGGTACCTAAAAACAAAAGTAAATTACAGGGACGATCGAAAAACTATATAGTTAATCGTTTCACGGCGTAAATGGTGTATATTGCAAGAACAATGCGGAAAATATATTCTCAATTTAGCGGTTCAAACCGGTTCGAACCGGTTCGAACCGGTTTGAACCGTTATTTTTGGCTCCCGGAACTGAACCGGAACTGAACCGAAAGCCGTGAACCCGAACCGAAACCGAACCGATAAAAATTTCGGTTCGACACTCTGGTTAGGGGTTCTGTGCGGTTATAGCGCGGTGAAACTCATCTGCTTAGGTCCTTGAAAGAGGTGCCCGTTCCCGTTGCTGTGATTTACTTTGTCCGGTTAGGTTCGGTCAAGTCTTTGCGGTCGCCTGTTTTTATCTTCCTTATTTTTTCTTTCTGTGTGGACATGCATGTATTGTCGTTCTTCTTGTGAATAAGCTCAGCTGCGTTCGAAGAATTCGTCTCGCACTGTCCGTTATTTTTGTTTTACCTCGTCTCAGGGTTTAGATTGCAATGTTTCCTGACCAACTGACCTGGATATTTTCCCTTACAACTACTCTTGCCTTAACTATATTTTCTGACTCCCAGGCCTTTACCCTTTCCGGTATGCTATTTTATATCGCGAAATTCATAATAGTTATTGTGAAATCGGCAAATGAAAATGATGCAAAAACCAACATTCAAATATACCCGCACTTTTCAGTGCCGTGACGTCAGTGGCGGGCAGGCTTGCCAGTCGAGCAAACAGTCTAAACAATAGAATATGCCAATCATTTGTTCCGTGCTGGAGCGCGGGTACTGGAGCGAGCTTCTAAAGCATTCATTTGACACCATGAAACTGCTTCGAATCAGTTGGGAACAAATTCTACAGTCCAAAGAGTGAACCCCTGCCTTCCACTGACGTCACGTTTTCGTTGTTGCCAGTAGAGACTTTCAGTTTGAAAAACACGGTGTGGACCAAAACTGTAAATTCAATAACTTCGCGAAAAAAAATTATTGTGACCTAATATTTGGGATACTAATTTAGCGATAAGTTCCCGTAACTGACTCTTCACGTATTTAGCTTTCGTTTCAAGGTACGATTCGTAATTGCTGCCAGCAGTGACTTTCGCAGGCGTTTCTTGTTCGAGATAAGGGTGGGAAGAAGGGGCAGTGGTATGGTCACACACGATAAAGCAATGCTCGGAACAGCAGGGCTTTCCACCCTCTACGATAGAGTCCCGCTTTCCAGCTTTTGGACGCTCCCCGCAGGGGGCACCTGTGAAAGCAGGTGTTTGGAGAGTGGCGTCTCCACGGACCCCGAGCCATGCGGGTTCGCCCGCCCACGTCTGGCTGTGCGTGGCTTTCCCGTGTCCGAGGAAAAGGGCATCCTGGTGGTTGAGCCGAGCCCGGGGTAGGTTTGGACCCTTCGGGGCCCCCGGGTGAGGCAATACACCACTTCGGCCCCCGCTTCTCGTAGACGGGAGTCCTGGTAAGGCCCGGCCAGGATGATTCAGCCTAGTCGCCTTTTCTTCTACTATCCCCTCCAATCTTTCACCTTTATCTTTCCTGTTTCCTTTATTTCCCTCTCATTTCTCTTGCTCCATTTTCTCCCCTCTTTGGCGGCAAGGGCTAACCTTGGGTGGCAATAGATACTCTCGTCTAAACCACACTTGGTTATAGCGTCTTGGTAGCACTGGCAGAGCAGCATACTCAGACAAGCCCGTACTGTTATGAGGTGTTGCCTGTCCCCTTGTTGGACTCCGTGGTGGGTGGTGCGCCACAGGTGCCGAAGTTTTTTTGCCTTTTTATGGCTGCCCCTCCTAAACCAAAACCCGGTTCGTGGCGACTAGGCAAGCGCCTGCGCCCCGAACCTCTTGTCATAGCTAAAGAGTCTAAATCAGACATGTTTACGAAGTTCTTTGTACTTCATTCAGAAAATGATCAGCGTCCAATGTCCAAGCTTTCACCTTTTGCTGTTGCAAAAGTCCTTGACTCGTGCCTTGGAGACGATTATAATGCAAAAAAACTGTATTCCGGAGACCTGCTTGTGGAGGTAAACTCAAAGAAACAAAGCATTGCTTTGCTCACCTTGAACACCATCGGAGATGTAAAAGTCACAGTGTCTCCTCACCGCACCCTAAACACCATTCGCGGGGTCATCTCTGAGGAAGACCTCCTGCACAGCAGCGAAGAAGAGATCCTTGAGGGCCTCCGCTCTTCTGCGGTAGTTGCCGTAAAAAGGATCATGTTCCGGAAAGATGGAGCAGAAACTCCCACTAAACATCTCATAGTCACCTTTGAGCGTCACTCTCTCCCTGCTTCTGTAAAGGCTGGCTACATAAACTGTCGCGTCCGGCCGTATATCCCAAACCCCCAAAGGTGCTTTAGGTGCCAGCGGTTTGGGCACGGCTCTGCGCAGCTGCCGTGGAAGAGATACGTGCGCAAAATGTGGGAGCACGGAGCATGTAGCTGATGTTTGCGAAAGCTCACTGTGTTGTGCAAACTGTAAAGGACCCCACCCAGCATACTCGCGTGCATGCCCTCTGTGGAAGCAGGAGAAGGAGATCCTGACTATCAAAACAAAAGAAAACGTCAGCTACCCAGAGGCCAAGAAACGCTACTCGTTTCAATCTTCGGGCTCCTATGCTGATGCCGTGCGCCGGGGACCTGCACGGCTAACAGCTACAACGGGAACACAGACGTCCTTGGACGGTTTGTGTGACCCTTTTTCGTCCCCCTCAACCTCGGCAGGAGCGGTGCTAGCAGCTCCGCCCTCAAACCGAAAGGTGGATGCCGGTCCGTCGGGATCCACTAAAACTAAAGCACAGGGGACTGTGCCTTGTGCACCCCCTGCAGCCCAGCCACCTAAAGGCCGTGGTCTCCCTCGTGCCCCTGGTGGCCCCCGTATACCTGGCAAGCCGCCTGGGCCAGAGACCCCCAAGGGTCCGCCAGCAGCGGCTCCAGACGAACCGATGGACGAGAGCGGGCCGCAGTCCCAGGAGGACAGGCCCCACTCTAGTTCAGAGTCATTACCTTCGGCCACCTGTGATACCACAGGTAAGCCGAAAGATACCTCCAAAAAGAAAAATGCACCTCGAATTAAGATAGACTTCTAAGTCTAACTTGACAGTCTCTGATAAATACCACCTTACATATGATGGAAGAAGTCCTCCTCCAATGGAACTGTCGAGGATTGCTACACAACTACGATGATGTGTGCTATTTGTTAGACCATCATCACCCATTAATCTTTTGCCTTCAAGAAACCCATTTGAATCACAACCATTCTGGATTTTTAAGGCACTTTCATGTTTTTCGAAAAGACCGTCTCCATTCGTCCCACACCTCTGGTGGGGTAGCAATTATAGTTCAGCGATCTACTCCATGTATTGAGGTACCCCTTAATACTAGATTGGAGGCTGTGGCAGTTCGTGTTTTGTCTGACCGCTTGATGACAGTTTGCTCTATTTACATACCTCCTAATTATCCTCTAACTCGGGACGAACTTGAGTGTTTGTATGACCAACTCCCACGACCAGTTTTAATCCTTGGAGATTTTAACGCTCATAACCCCATATGGGGTAGTGGAAGATGTGATACGCGAGGATCAATGATTGAACGATTTATTTCTTCTACGGGATTATGCTTGCTCAACAACTCGCAGGCTACATATTTTAGTGCTCCAACCCGCTCATTCACCTCCATTGACCTGTCGCTTAGTGACCCAACACTGTTCCCTCTCTTCTCATGGGGGGTCAATCCTAACCCATTTGGAAGTGACCATTTTCCCATAATTTTAAATCGCATTGGACGACCGGTTACACTTCCAATGCGAACTCCCCGTTGGAAGTTTGACGAAGCAAACTGGTCAGTTTTTAAACAAGCATCCCTTTTAGCGTGTACATCTCTCCATGAGCTCTCCATTGATCGCATAACTGAGCATATCACCAAGCATATTTTAGAAGCATCAATCATGGCCATACCCATGACATCAACACATCTTCCCAAGAAACCGAAACCATGGTGGAATAACGACTGCCGCATAGCAAAAAAGAAACAGAACAAAGCTTGGGGAATTTTCCGCCGATACCCTACACAAACGAATCTCATCACCTTTAGGATAATGAAATCTCGTGCTCGGTCTATTCGAAAGAAGTCTAAGCGAGACAGTTTCAAGGGATACACATCTTCCATAAACAGCAGTGTTTCGTGCAAAGAGGTATGGGACCGAGTACATAAGATCAATGGCTGCTACCGTGCATACTCAATCCCTCTTTTGACTAGACATGGAATCTGCCCCGAAAGTATTGAGGAGCAAGCTAATCTGCTAGGGGAGCATTTTGAGTCTGTCTCAAGCTCTGATCATTATACGCCAGCTTTCATTCGGCATAAACTCCATGCCGAGAAAATATCTATAAGTACCTCAGGAGGCAATCAAGAACCTTATAATGTACCATTTACACTACATGAACTTGAGGCAGTATTGCATAGTCCCAAGCAGACTGCCGCCGGTCCTGATGGTATTCATTACACTATGCTATGCCACCTACATCCCTCAACGCTTGAGCTCATTTTGTACTTATTCAACCGTGTCTGGTCGGAGGGTCATTTCCCGTCGTCTTGGAAGGTGGCCACTGTCATTCCTTTGCTTAAGCCAGGCAAAGATGCTTCATGTGCTTCCAGTTACAGACCGATAGCACTAACGAGTTGTCTCTCAAAAACACTGGAGAGAATGATAAACAAAAGACTTATGTATTACCTAGAGAAAAGCAACCTTCTAGACAAATATCAGTGCGGCTTCCGTTCGTTTCGATCCACGCTCGATCACCTGGTTCGATTTGAGACCACTGTGCGGGAGGCATTTGTAAATAAGCAACACTGTGTTTCTGTCTTTTTTGATTTAGAGAAGGCATATGATACGGCCTGGCGTTTTGGAATTTTGCAGGATTTGTTTGGTCTTGGTGTCCGAGGTAGAATGCTAGGTGCTATTCAAAGTTACTTGCAATGTCGCACTTTCTATGTAAGATTGGGAACAACCCTTTCCAGGGAGTTTTTTCAAGAAAATGGAGTTCCCCAGGGAGGTGTCCTTAGCGTAACCCTTTTCATTGTAAAGATGAATTCGATTGCCCGTGCTATACCTCCTTCCGTGCATTATTCTATATATGTAGACGATATTCAAATTTCTGTCTCGTCCTGTAATCCTTCAATATGTGAACGTCGGGTCCAACTGGCAATTAACAAGTTACAAGAATGGGCTGACACAAACGGTTTTAAATTTTCGCCAGAAAAAACTGCCTGTGTGTGTTTTTCTCGCCGGCGTGGAGTCCTGCAAGAGCCTTCTTTACAAATGTATGGAATACCAATAGCCACAAAAAGTGAACACAAGTTTCTGGGACTCATATTTGATTCGAAATTGACTTTTGTTCCACATATTAGGAACTTAAAACTTAAATGTCTCAAATCGCTGAATATACTTAAGGTTCTATCACATGTATCATGGGGCTCCGATAGACTATGTCTGTTACGCATATACCGGGCGGTTGTTCGCTCCAGGCTTGATTATGGGAGCATTGTGTATGGCTCTGCCCGAGCATCAGTTCTAAAGATGTTGGACCCCATTCACCACCAGGGACTGCGATTTGCTACTGGAGCATTTCGTACCTCCCCGGTACTTAGTCTATATGCAGAAGCTAATGAGCCATCCCTTGAAAGTAGGAGGTTTGCTCTGGGGTATATGTATTCTATTCGAGTTCGCTCTGTCCCTCAGCACCCTACACGTGATAACCTCGAAAACATCAGGTTCCAGAGAACGTTCGAAAATAAACCAGCCGTTGTTCCTCCTTTTGCAATTAGAAATATGAATTGTGCTGAGTCTGTAGAACTAGATCCCAGGCCTCCAGTAGTTCAATGCTTAACCACTATAGCCCCGTGGGATTATCATATCATTAATTGTGATCTTACACTGACTAAACATTCCAAAAAAGATACACCAAATGAAGTCATGAGGCAGGAATTCTTTCAGCTACAAAATAAGTATGAACAGTACGTAGGTCTGTATACAGATGGATCTAAAACAGACTCGGTGGTTGGCTGCGCTATGGTAGGGCCATCTGTAAAACAGATCAAGAGAATCCAAAATGCAGCCACCATACTGACAGCTGAGCTCTACGGCCTGCTGTTAGCTGTTGATTATGCAACGAAAAAAAGGCTTCGCCACTCAATTGTTTACACAGACTCCTTGAGCTCATTAAGAGCACTTGCATCACTGAAGCGCATTAGAAACCCACTGGTTCTAGAATTACAAAATAAAGTTATCGCTGCCTCCTACAAGCAGATTGAGATAATTTTCTGCTGGGTCCCAAGCCACGTCGGCATACCAGGTAATGAAAAGGCCGATAGTGCTGCAAATTCTGCAAATGAGAGACAACTAGACCTACAGAAAATACCATACAAAGACTACCACATCCCTTTGAAGCGTTGTATTCGAACTCAGTGGCAACGTGAATGGAATAATGAAACACATAACAAACTACATGCTGTAAAACCTTTTCTAAGTGAGTGGGAAAGCGCCCGGCATCGGGAACGCTTTTATGAGGTGGTATTGTGTCGGCTACGGATTGGTCATACGCGTCTCACCCATGGGCATCTCTTGCGTGGAGAGGATGCTCCTGAGTGTGAACTCTGCAACATTCCTCTATCAATAACACACATCCTACTTGAGTGCCCCAGATATGACCAAGATCGTTTTAAAAATTTTTCGCAAATATATCAGGAACATACTCCACTGCACTTAGTTATTTTACTTGGCGAACAGCCGCTGATTCCGCATGCTTGTGTGTTTAATTTTCTCAAGGACATCGGCCTTATACACCGACTATGATTTTAATTAGTAATCCAAACTCACCTTCATCCTGTATACACTTATACAATCTCATATACATAGTTTTATTACACCATTAGCTACTATAGCTCTTTCTTCTTCCAAACCCTTGCTTATACAATAGTTTCACTCTTGGCGCATTTTGGCCTTAGTAGCCCTTGCGCCATGAAACCCCAATCAATCAATCAATCAATCA
>JAZHYW010055016.1:0-15025 GCA_037355805.1 Ixodes ricinus | reverse complement strand
GATTTCTCTTCTATGTTGGCAATTTCCAGCAAACCGCGTTCGGAAAGGAATCTTCGGCGCTTCATGGCATGAGGGATACAAATCATTGATCCGATGTCTCGCCAGCTTAATCTCGTTAGTACAAGTCTCCTTCCTTGAGACCCGCGGGGATTGGTGCCTTGGGCTGGCCTTGAGCAACACTGTACTCGTACTTCGCAAAAGGGTGTACTCGTAATGCGCAAACTTCGTCCTTTTCTTTCATTTTTAGTCTTTTAGTCTTTATTTATTTGGCTCTGAGCCGCGGCACCGCGGAAAGGCAGCAGCCCGTACCATGGAGGCCCGCGGTGCCGCGTATAGTGAACATGATAATTTGATGGGTATATACATGCATGATGATGCATGTATATACTCATTTCTACTTCTAATACATAAATCTGTATCAGTTTTACTTCGAGTGGAGCAGAAGCTACATGAGCGAGTGCCGGCTTTTCAGCGTCCTTGACCAGCCCGCGCGCTCGTGCAGTGCAAGTACCGTTTAGATCAACATGCTCATGCTTATACCTTCGGCTTCACTCGCACACAGGGTGGAACGATTATATTTATATTTTATAGCTTAATATTCTTCGGGTGTGTGCCTACTCTTTTGTGTTTATTATTCTCGCCTTCGTTTTTACTACCTTTAGAAACACGCTCCCTTCACATTCTTTGTGTTAACGTTTAGTTTTTTGTTGTCTTACTAGTACTATAAACGTCTACTGGTGGAGCTATGCAAGCGAATTTTCGAACGCTCTCGAAACGCTCTTCCGCTGAAGAAAAACGGTCTACTAAAACGCGTTTTTGGACCTCCGCTTTCCATACCGGCGAAGCGGGCCGCGCATGCGCAGTTTGGCACCCTCAGAGCGGAGCGGAAAATGGAAACGGTCTACCAAAACTCTCCATAAAGAATGCGAATGGCTGTTTTCATTCAATGTATCTTTTTAATGACTAAATTATCCCACTTTCACAATTGTAAATTACATAGACGCGCGCCGACAATGTGAAACGTTTCGGTAGATCGTCTACTAAGTTCCGCGCCAGCGCGACCGGCCCACCCTCGAGGCTTGCCATATCTGACGGCGGAGAATACAACTAGGGCGAGCATGGTGAGGACAATGTCTCAAATGCTGCCGTAGATGCGCCAAAGGCAGTTATTTCTTGACTGGAGTAATTTCATCCGTCGATGTCTTCGCTCCAAGCTTTCATCACCTATCCTAAACTCTTTGTGGGAAATAGCAGCGCGGTACTTTAAGAAATGAATTTATTGCGGAAAGTATCAAGTGGGCTCGAAGCCTGTGCTATACCTGCTGCATTTTTGCATTTGAATTCGTATCGTGTTTTAGCTATTGCGTAAAAAATGTAAGTATAGTCCCCAAGGTGAAGGTTCACTAAAGAATAAATTAAATACCACCGGAAATTGAGCGCAGCCTGTGCCCTCCCATAAAGCGAGAGTGCTATTAACGCTCCATTCCATGTGGACGTAAATTTATTTTTGCATATCTCAATGTATGTCAGGTATCACATCTAGCACAAACATTTCGTAAGCTGTCTCTTGTTTGCTGCTGCCTTGGGGCAGTCGAGGGAGGAACTAGCAGCGTTATTAGTCTAGCACACAATCCTTCTTACAGTACTCTTGAATAATATTTCGATTTCCAGTTTTAGAAAGGCAACTAGTTGAAAATTTTGGTGTGAACATCGAATTACTTTATCACTTACAACTTGAAAGCTTCACCACAGCTTTCTTCCAGACACTTTTTCTATACAATGTTCTGCTGACATCACATCAATTGCCATTGTTGAAGCCTCGCTGATGGGTGATTATCTCCGGCAGTATACCGTTAAAACAATCTAATTTGTTCTTTTAAGGTAAGAACAAGTAAAAATGACCTCCATCATGGCGTGATGAAGCCACATGCAAGCATTGTCTTCTTAAAGGCCAACGTACACTCGCGCTTTCTACTTTTGCTTGCTTCGTTTTCTTACTATACCCTATATTTACGGTGTATACCATGCCCCAACATAGTTTCCTTTGCAGTTCAGGAAAGTGACGCTATGATAATTATCTTCCCTGGAGAAAACTGAGGTGGTGAGTCGGTCTTTAAGAGACCATAGGAATTTTTCTTCTTGGTTTACCACTAAACATATAGTGTTTACTGAACGTTAATAATGTAGTAATAAACCGAACGAGATATTGGATTGTATCATACTAAAACATTTAATAGGTGTATTAGAAAATAGGATAGATTGCGGGTCATACCTCGTATTTTCTGATGTCATCAATCATTTGACCTGTGCCTGCTGTATCCAAGAACATAACAGACTTTGCTCCAGTATAGAACGCACATAGGTGAAGCTTAAAGCCAAGGGACATCGTAATAGGGAGCTGGGAGGCAACAATGTCTTCATCATTGAAAAGATGGTGACACCTAAGAAAAAAGGCCAATGAACTTGGGTTAGACGACTAATATTCATGGCTATAGCACACCTCAGGTAAAGTTTAGCTGCATCAAAGTCGCTATACATATATGTGATAAATTAAAGCTGGCGCCGCTCCCAATCACACATTAAAGTTGTTTATAAGTGCCTAAAAATTGTAGCCAAAATTCCTACAACGAAAAGTTTGGTGGTTAATTGGGAATACAAAAAGTTTGTGGTCGAGATTACGACAGGTTATTTCTTTAGTGAAACGTTTAACATCTGGATATTCTGAACGGTTGAAAAATGCAGATGCCTGATGCAAAGAAAAGTTTACCTGTATTTTGTTAAAATTGCCACACTGATTGAGAGTGTTTACGGCTCATTAACACAAGCATCTATAGTTGATGCAGTGTTAAAACAATCAAAAAAGCATGATGCATATTTTAATAAAGCATTCTAAAAGTTTTTTTGAAAATATCTAAAAAATATTTGAAAAAAGGGAAACGGACTGTTTATTGTTTCGGCTAGTTGGTTAATAAGTACGGTTGCCGAGCGCGCTTCATCATATCACCTTGGAGCTCCTGGAGTGCAAGCTGGAGTTGCAGAACAAAGGAACCCTAATTTCAATACCCACCCCAGCCCGTTTCAATCTGGATGAGCATCGTAATGGCGTGCGGTAATGTACCACTACTGCGTGATGTGGGTTAAATACGACAGAGTTAACAATCGTACTGCACTACATAAAGTTTTCATCTACAACGTGTACCGTTACCCACTATCAGACTAAACACACACTGCCTGAAGCCTAACATAAAGGTGTATTTTAAACTTTAAATTACAAGACTAGTTATTTTTTCGAAGTTTAGAGACATTCCAAACAGCGCGACACGAGGTGCTTTCGTTGACGTTCTTGTAAGTTTCCGCACCAGCATTTTGCCACTGGCCACGCTGGCGAGCTTGTTCAAGCTTCACTGTAATAGCGGAATGAAGGGCTGTCTTTATTGTAAAGGTTCAAATTATTTACAGATAGTAAAAAATTAAAAGTAATCAACAAAATGAATCACACTGATGAATTGGGAAGAAAAGTTAGAAAAGCCAGGAAAATAAATATTCAGCTTAGCCGGGGTCCGAACTCAGGTAGGCTGTTTACTGTTAGGTATGATAACAGCGACACAGAATATGAGCCACACACGCTGTCACTTTGAGCTTGATCGCAGTCGACGCTACAATACGATGGAGACCATCAAATGTAAAGGGTTGTGTCAAGTGACGAACAAACGTTTATTGAACAGAACACAAGGATATATAAAGAGCCACGATCAGATGCACTGATGATAAGATAGACAGAACGGCTGCGCATAACGCGGTAGGGTGTGTGCATGACGGTGCGCGTTCACAACTCACTCTATAGGGAGTTTTAGAATAGCGCACGCTAAAGCTTTGCGCACGCAAAGAATAGCGTCGTCGCCACTGCGCATGCTCCGAACGCAAACCAGGTTTTGCGCTTTGCGTGCGCAATTTTAGCGTGCGCTATTTCTCGGAAATAGCGTGCGTACGCAAAGAGTCTTTGCGCTTCTCCAAGGAGGATTCGTGCTGAGAAGTTGGCTAAAGCCAAGACGAGCAGAGTTAAAAAAATGGCGGCTTCCAGGATTATGCGGCGGCTGCTTTGGCGGCGTTGTGAGTGCGACGTCGGCGGCATCCTCGCGACTGCGATTTTCAATACGGGACGAAACATTGTACTCGGTTTGGCAACGATCACCGGCAACTTGATGCTTGTGACGCGCGAACATTTCTCGGCGAAGGTACGATGTACAAAGGTCAGTACACGAGACCTCTCTTGCCGAGGCGACGCAAGCGGACACGACCGGTCAACCGCTCGCGTCGCATTCTCATGTTTAAACAAATCTAAAATGATACTCTGAACCAAAAAAACTTGTTTTTTTCTAAAGTTACACCATTTCGTGTATGAAATAAAAATTTTGACTGTATCTTGGTGGCGTCGCAAGCGCGAGATGCTTGGACTTTGCGTCGCGACGGAGAAACGCTATTCTAAAACTCTTCGCGTCGCGTGCGCTAATACAAGCGCTAAATATAGCGCTAGCGTGCGCTAAAATTGCGTACGTCATTCTAAAACTCCCTTATATCTTCCATTTTCGGTTTATACATTGTTATACAATACCAAGCACATATGATAACTAAGTACTTCTAATGTTCAAGTTCTTAATATTTTGCCAGACCACTTTTTGGCCTCTCAATCCGGTGCACTGCATGGGCACTTCACCGGGCACTGGCACTGTACTTGCACTGCACTTCCACGGGCTGAGTCCCAGCTTCCAGCTGGGGTTGTGCTACGGTGTGTGGAGTCCGCATTGGTTCCCGGGTCGTGCTTTTCAGTTGCTGTCCGGTGCGACGGAGCTCCCGTCAATTTCGAGTCTCGAAAATGTAGGACCTAGAAAATCCGCTGCTCCGATGACGGCTGCCGGGTTCCCACGTCTTCGCTAGTGTCTCGTACACTGCAACCGGTTCGCCGTCTTTGAGACTTCGCAGCGACCTGACTTTGCGGTTGTAATATGTCCGCTATTTCTCCCTGATCTGGCGTAGACGCATCTGGACCTCTAGCGGTTTAACTTTGTTTGGCTCATGGTGACTTGTTGCAGCTGGTAGGGGGTGTTTGTTTGCCGACCCACCGGCCGCTGCATAGGAGACTTTAGATAATTGTCTCGGCAATTGTTGCGCCCTTTATTTAATGCTGTAAAGTAATCAATCACACCGTGGATGTAACTCCTCAGGCGCCGCTCCAGCAGCAGCAGGCAGAAGGTTTCGCGTCTTGTACGGCACATTCTGCAATCCCGTTTGAGCGAGAATCGTATGGGCTGCACAGCGCGTGATGGGAGCTCATATTACTGATAAAGTGTTTCAACTGGTGGCTGTTAAACGGTGGGCCGTTATCTTTGCACAGGGTTTCTGGCAGGCAATGTGCAGTAAAATTTCTTCGTAGCTCGAAATTTCTCGATTTGTAGTCAAGTTGTCAAGTGCTCTCAATTAAAAAAAAAACAGTAAAGCGAAATCAACCATTGTTAAAAGTTCTCTGTCATTATGGTAGCACAATTCGACCCTAGAGTCTGCCATGGCAAACTAGGAATTTTATGAAAAAGCAATGTGAGCTTGGCGTTCTTGGGCTCGTACTTTTACATTCAGCACAATTTTCACGATTTGCTCAAACTTGCTTGCCATATAAGGCCAAAAAATAACGGTCTTCCCCTGGCATCCGTTTGTTCATCTCCATGTGAGACATGTCACGTGGGGAAAACATCCTTATGCTGCCTTGTGGGGATGACGAGCCTGCTTCTGCAAAGGACGAGTCTATCCTGGCTGTGGATTTTATCGCGGTACTTCCAGAAGGCTAGGATACTCGCCGGAACCTCGCTCTTGATTTCACGTCTTGCTGCACTGGCGTACTCTCGCAGCATAATCGTGTACGAATCTCGGTTGGTTTCCGCAACACGTCGTTCAGGCGTTTGCCTGGAATAGACAACTATTCAATTACGTTCACGTTAAAAAGTTATGTTTCCTCTTGTAAAGGTGAGACATTATGGAACATGAGCAAGGCGTCCGCCAGAAGCAAGTTATTTTAGAGGCTTGTACTTAACCAGGATTGCATACTTCTGCAAGCTCAATCTTCTGAGTTGTAGTTGAAAAACATTAAAGGGATACTACAACGAAATTTCGGCGCTTATTTTATGGTCTATATGTGTTCAAAGGAGCAGTATCACATCGAACACACCAATATCTTGTTAAAAAAGTCACGAAAAGGAATTTTAAAACGAATTAAACGATTAGCAAAGAGCACCTGGTGGATGTCGCTAACGCCTCGTTTGTAATGCCCGTCTAGGAACCTTGACAGCTAGTGACGGTGAGTGTCTCGCCTCCGGCCACGACGAGAGAAGAGGGGAAGGAGGAACTCCCGTCTTCCCGAGAATCCCTTTTGTGTGTTCCAGAAGTAGCTATTGTCCCCCTACAAGATTATAAAAGATTAACCCGTCACTCAAAATTCGTACAAAAGCAGCCGCTTCGGTGGCTGGAACGACTAGGCCATCCCTCGACGTCAGCCTCGCCGTAGCTTTGCTCGTCCCGAGACGACCTACGTCACGATTGCGTCGGATGTCACGTGCTCTAAGCTGGGCCTTCTCCGAGCGCTTGCTAGAGTGGGCCGTTTATAACAAAAAATACAGCCACCAGGCTCAAAATACAAACGTGCGATTGTCATTTACGGATATTGTGGATCATATTCAACCTATTTTTGAACACGACGGATATATTTCAAATTTCGTTGAAGTATCCCTTTAATGTAAATCTCAGTCGCTTCATGCAGGTACTATTCTACCGCTGGTACTCGTTCAACGAAACCCAGGCATTCCGAAACCTCTCTAGTGAGCGTACCTGGCACGTCGTCATCCAACAACAAAAAATAAAACTTTTGTATATTTTCTTTCCGTTTCCGCACACGCAAAAAGGTACATTGGAAAAAATATTAATTACGACGTTGCACTTTTGGCAGGGCTTTGTGGTTATTTTGCAAAATTACCTCGCCGTGATGGCTGAGCAAGTTAGCTGCGGTGTGTTAACTTGCATATTCTTGTCGTCCCTCTCATGTCCACCATGACTGTCCACATGCCTCCTTCCGCGATCCTGTTCACTGATCAGAATTTTTAACCAAATATTTCCCATTTCCCCTGTTCTGTCTAGTGCACTCTCGAGCCAGTCTTTTTCCTTAGCTGCTGTTTACATTTACTTGCTCTGGCAAAGTGTTTCGGCTTGCCGCAGTTCAAGCAACCTTTTCCCATCGTTTGACTTCTTTCATCGCGATGCTGGTGTTCACGTCTGGGGCGCACCTTTCCCTTCGCCTTTACCAAAGTGTTAACGTTCTGAGACTTCGAGGCTGCTTGAATTTCTTGGCACTGCGCTTTACCGTGCTCGCGAGTTTTGCATATTTCTCTATCCCTTTGTACGTCGGATATTCTGAGATAAGTATTTCCTGAAGTTTCAGGTCCAGAACTTGTAGTATTGTTCTGCTACGGAGCATCCTGTCTTCTATTTTTTCATTAATTCGCCATAACTCGCGAAGAGTAGTAGTACCGTTAGCCACGTTAACACTCTGAAGCCTTTTTTTTTTTGTCTTGTGTTCCAAACCGGAGCAAAAGACACTCGAAACTCGACGCTGCTTGCAAAAAAAAAAAAAAAAGTCCTTCGAATTTTGTATTTTAGTAACTAGATGTCATAGCTCACGACTTCGTTGTTGAACGTAAAAGTGCGATACGTTTTTTGCGCCTCTTCTCCGATAGTAATAAGTCGCTTCTCGCACCTACTTAGGCAGCGTTGTGAAGAGGGTCACCGTAAAGAAAAGTTGGAACTCACTTCTCCAGACCTGTCGGTTCTGCCAGGTATCCTTAATCATGTCCAATGGTTCAGGCGGTGGCAATAGCTACGTCATAAATTCGCGCGGCATTGCTGCGATGGACGTCGGTTTGGGACGTATCCGTTCCCGGAGTGGCTGGCCTAATATTGATGCTGACTGCGGCGGTCAGAGCCTTCTCGCTGTATGTCACGAGTCGCGGCCTCACGCACGTCTCACACCACGTCGACCGGTGACAAACGCACGTTTATTGAAGAGAACGCAAAAATATATACGCAGCATCGATCAGATGCACTAATGATTACATGCGCAGAGCGACTGCGCATAAGACAGTAAGCGCGTGTGTTTGACGGTGTGTGTTCAAGAGTTGGGCTACATCGAGCAGCACCAAAACTGTCTCGTCCCAGCGCCAGTTGTATATGTGATTGTGCGATCACCGGCTAAACATATCACACTTTTTTCAGTGAGTGATAAGTTTAGCCAGTGATAGACAGAGACAACGAGAGCCATGACGGTGCATTTGTTTGCCCTCTTTGGTTTGTTCTTTCAGATTGTCATTCCGGCTACGGTCGGACTTGAAGAAAAACGGAGTGAGGAGTTATATTCTCTGACTTTTCTAGAAATGCTGCGATGGCTAGAGTATTTTTTTTAAATGCCGTACGGAACCCTGCTTCTTGAGCACGGACGGAGATTCAAGAACTCACTTGGGAGATAGCCTGGCCACGATGCTGTAGTGGGTATGTTCGATGACCTTCGGGCGACCCGTTGTTCCCGACGAGTAAACCAGCATAACCGCTTCGTTCTTCACGTCCTCCACGGGAACTTTCCTGTATGTGTTTTCATTCAGGTTCTTGAACTCGGACACGGAGACGAATCCTTCGGCGATTCCCGTGGCAAAGTAACCCTAAAAGCGTCGGTTGTGTAATTATTCGGGATACAAACCAGCACAACTCTACGACGTCATGGCACTGCGATGGTGCTGCTGTCAGTAATGCGCACGCGCAGACGCCCCACTTCCCCCGGGTCGGACTTCCGGCCATGTGCAGAGCCCACCACATTTGGTGTAGGCAAATGCGGGCTCCTTCGTGAGCAACGTGTTGGCGTACGCAACGAATCGAGCACCGATGATTTGTTTAGTAAACCTAACACCTGTTATGCTCTAGATTAGACCAAATTGGGACCCACAATCACGCCGAACTGGACGACTCAAGCCTTCGTGCGTTCGTGGTTTTTTATTCTTTCTTTTATCCTCGTGTACGTATAGGTGAACAAATTAGTGATGTTATGACGATCTACGTCAGTAAACCGTTCATTCTCGCTTTGCAATTACATAAGCAACTCCATTTTCTTTTTTAAATCTTGATATATATCACTATTATACAAACAAAGCATGATGAATGATAAATATTGATAGTTAAAATGTTTTAAACGTTGTAACTCACTAAGGAAATTCCTGCAAACATTGTGGAAACGGCCGAAATTTCCTTTCAGCCTTTTACAGTGCCATGAAAATAATATTTGTCTCCCAGAACAGCATTGCTTTCTAGGCATGCGTTTCGAACCAGTCGGGAACAAAGTATGCATTAAGTCCGTTGTAATGTTATATTTAAGCTTTCGTCCGCAAGCAAGCGCGTCCGTGGCCGAATGGTTATCGGCTTCCACGAAAAGATTGTGGTTCGTTTCCTGAAAGTGAACGTACATTTTTGTTAATTTTGTAATGTCACGTTCTGGTAGTTTAGACAAACTTTTTGCTCTTTCTAGATACGAATGTTCTACGCGCCGAGCCTTATACGCCGATCGTTCCGCCCACGCGTTCACGTAAGGGGCTCCGCGTGGCGAGCCGGAGTTAGTCTCGCCCCTCGTGAAAGACACCGTAAAGTTCGAGTTGACACAAGAGGAGCAACTGTCCTTCGACAAGCAGAATCAAAGACTCCAGACGCTTCCCATCGTCGGACATTTTGATCAATTTGCGGAGAACGAAATTCACGTGGACGCAAGTAATACGGGATCGGAGCGGTGCTGGTCCAACTGGAGGAGGGTACAGAACGAGTAATTGCCTACGCCAGTCAGACAGGTTCAAGGTGAACAGCAATTTCTCGATGACCGAGAAACAATGCCTTGACATAACCTGGGCGATAATCAAGTTCTGCCCCTACTTGCGCGAGAGCCCGTTCCGAGTTGTCACAGACCACTATTCGCTCTGTTTGCTCGCTAACAATAATGACTTGTCAGAACGACTCGCTCGCTGTAGTATCCGATTGCAAGATTTCGACATCACTGTCAGCACTGCTAGCGGGAATTAATCAATTCCCGCTAGCAGTGCCACCGCCGACGACGACGACGAGGTGTACTGTACATCAGTGCCGTCAACATGAGTAGAATGGCAGCCCTCCAGCGAAGCGACCCTCAACTCCGCGGGCTGATCAATCACTTGGAAGCCGAGCAGGCGCAGTCACCAGTGCTTTCTCCAGAATTTTGCCAACCTTTTTGCTTATGCAGGGTGTACTCCACAAAGATAACTGCACCGGCAACTCTGCGCTGATATTGCCGCGCGCGCAGCTGGCCAAGTGGGCAGCGCGGCCGTGGCCTAACGGTTATCGTGCTTGCTTCCCACGCGAAGAGCCAGGGTTTGATTCTTGGGAGTAACGAGTTTTTGTTTGTTCTTGCAATTTAGTGTTCTGGTAATTTCAAAAATCCTGTTGCTTGTTCGAGGTCCGAATGTTCTACGCGTCGAACTTTCTACACCGATTGTTCTAGAAGCCCACGCGTATACACAAGGGGCTCCGCGTGCCGAGCCGCAGTCAGTCTGGCTCCAGCGCTCGATCCTGCTGTTTCGCCGACATACACGCCTGCGACGCTAACTTACTTCTATTTTGCTTTGCGCACAAGTTCGCCTCATTAAACGTTTAGTTTCTTCAGTTATTCTTCGCCTCATCATTTGTCATTCGTGACAATATATTGATTCCCAGTGGCCTTCGTGAAGACGGTTTCCTATCCTGCCATGACGATCCAATAGATGGATATCTTGGATACAACAAAACAATTACCAGGATTCGCGAAACTGCTACTGGCCCAAGCTTCTGAAGACTGTCAATTTCTACGTCCGATCGTGCCATGAGTGTCAACGGCGCCAGAAATCGACGACCGAACCGGCGGAACTTCTGCAGTGAATCGCACTCTTAACCACACCGTTCCAGCAGATCGGAATTTGCTTGGATCATTTACTACGTGAACGCAGGGCTAGCGTGGATGATCGTAGCAACCGGTGGATAATCGTAGCATCCAATTACCTCAAACGATTCGCCGAGACGAAACCCGTTCCGGCGGGAAGTGCCATGGAAGTTGCCAAGTTCTTCATCGAGTGCCTCATCCTTCGGCACGGTGACTCCGAGGTCCTGATCACTGACTTGGGATCATCGTTCATGGCACTGCTGACCCAAGAAATTCTTCGGCTCAGTTGCACCAGCCACCATCGTACCGCTGCATACCACGTGCAAACCAACGGGCTGACGGAGTTACTCAACAAGTCAACCACCAACATGATCTCTATATACGCCCACGTAGAGCACCGAAGGTGGGACGACATGTTGCCCTGCGTCACGGTCGCCTACAATACGGCGGTTCAAGAGACCACTGGACTTATGCCTTTCCAGCTGGTGCAAGGCCGGAAGGTAACGGCCACGCCCGACGGGATGCTGCCCCTTGAACCAGCTGGCGATGAGAGGGACGACGCCCAGGTGGTTGTTCAACGGGCCGAAGAAGTCCTCCAACTCGCCGACTCCGAATTCAAGACCAGAAACGGGTCGACGCCCGGCTGCTACGACCTTCGTCGCCGGGACGTCCACTTGCAGCCCGGAGACAGGGCGTATGCATGGACGCCCATCCGTCTCCATGGCCTTGGAGAGCTCAACTACGAGGTGATGCCCCCGACTGAACAAGAACAGCATCACGCCGCCCACCACGGCCTGAAATCGTTCACGTCATGCAACTCAAGCCGTTTTACGCAGGATAAAACTGTAAACTTTTTCCCGTGCTACGCTTGACAAGATTGTGTTTTACTAGCTTTCGTATTTTCCCATTCTACTGTTTGTTTTGGCTTATGTCTTTTTTTTTTACCGCACATAGCATCGAGACCATGCTCGTTTTTAAACGGGGAGTAATGTCATGCACGTCCACGAGCAAGCGTGTCGTGGCCTAACGTGTATCGTGCTTGGCTCCCACTAAAAGTCCCGAGGTTTGATACCTGGGAGAGTAGGTAGATTTTCTTTTATTTTTGTTAATGTTGCGTTTTGGCTAATTTAAGAAATCTGTTGCTTGTTTTACGTCCGAATGTTTTACGTGCGGAGCCTTCTACGCAAATTGCTCTCGAAGTCCACGCGTGTATATCAGGGGTCCGCGTGGCGAGCCGGAGTCAGTCTCGCCCCTGCGCTCGATCCTGCTGTTACGGCGCTATGGAATCCTGTGACGTTTACTTTTATTCAGTCATTCGTGATACTATTTTGTTTACGGTGGCTTCGTTAGGGAAGTAAACAGGGAATCATTCAAAATTATGCTAAAAACTAGTGATTCGGGCACCCTTTTAAATGTTTATTGTAAAAATCTGCAGTGTTTTTTTGAGCAACTGTAAATACATCTTTAATGTTATCATGCCCCCCTCTCCCCTAGCTTAGAATAACAATTCAATCTTCTCCACCAATTTAACATAATATTATGAAGTGAGATGTTGGACTATAGCCCTGAAAGAAGAACGAAGGGGAACAATGTGCCCCATAATTATTTTGGTATGCCCGTAAGTTAAAGTACATACTAATCATTTATAGCACTCTACATGAAAGCGCCTTTCTATCACTATAACTTGAGAGGAGATGCCTCACAGCAATAACGCATTTTGAACCCTTTCCTCTGCCCTGAGCGTGGCGGAGCCGTATGTTCCTCTCCGTAGAAATGGACACTGGCATTACAGTGTACTTTATTATGCCCCTGGGCCTGCAAGCAATATGGCGCTGCAGAGAGAAGAAAAGGTGAGGGCATGGAGGGAAGGGTTCGGCCCGCCGATGTTGACGCACGTCTGCTAAAAATATATTTTCTGTGTCGGCCGTCCAAATCTATCTCTTGTCTAAGTCGGGCGAACATTCAACGGTACGCTGGAATTTCTGTCTATGTGGCAGCCAGCTCTTGATGTACTCGAAATTATGTAGCAATTTTAACACCGCAAGGGCATTTGATGTGTTGATTGTTTGCTTATAGAATTTAAAGGAGGTGTGCAACAGTTTTAGTGCTTTGCTAATGCGGGAGTTGGTATCTTGACATTTCTGACGTAAAAACAAAAAAACCGCTTTCGCCTGCATGTCCTAGTTTTTATTTTAAAAATAGACAAAGATTGAGGTTTTCGGTGCCTCTCAACTCCTTCTCTAACTTCCGAGTCACGTGCGCTGTGACGTCAATGGGGAAGGCGCGGGGTTCCGGTTAAGCTTCTCTTTAGAGCCATAAGTGAGGGGCGAGGCTCACCCACTCGCGACCGCGTGACCACGTGCTGGCGGCAGCAGCGCGAACAATATTGTCACGAATGACAATTGATTAGGCGATAATACCTGAAGAAACTAAACATACGTTTAATGAGGCAAACTCGTGCCCAAAATAAAAGGAAAAAGAAAGATAACAACAGAGCGTCGCGGGCGTCGAGGTCGGCGTGACTGCAGAGTCGAACGCTGGGGCGTAACTGAGACCGGCTGGCTACGCGGAGCACCTTTTGTAGACGGGTGGGCTTCTGGAACAATCGGCGTGGAAGGTTCGGCATGTGGAACATTCTAACCACGAATCAGCAACACGGTTCTCGAATTTGCCAGAACACTACATTATAGTCAACAAAAATGCGTACCCGCGGCCAGGAATCGAAACCTGGCTTTCTGCGGGGCAGGCACGCGCGATAACCTTTAGGCCATGAGCGCGCTGCCTACTTAGTCAGCTTCGCTCGCGGCAATATGGTGAAAGGAGGAAAGTCTCATCCGGGTCCGGCCATACCCGTGCGGCCCTGTTCCCCTCCCCTCCGGCTTCTGGCGGCTGTTCCGCTGCTGACGGTTTTGTGGACCCTAGGATAGATGCGCCACTGAAACTCCGTATAATAAAAGTTTTGTCGATGATACCAGGTTTTTGACGCATTTATATTTATGTTGGAACGACAAGATTTATAGAAAAGTTACCTTTTTTCGAGCAGGTATTCGCACAACTTGCTATTTTTCTACAAGATTCCCCATTGACGTCATGCCGGGTGTTTCTCATGGCCGCCGCTAGCGGCTGCAGGTCGAGAAATATTCTAATTTTTGCCTCGCGATTACACGGCGGAATCGCAACATTTCGAAAAAGGAGGTGTGTTTTCCGTCGTTTGTGACAAGGTGAACAATGTCAAAAGTAGAAAACGCCAATTCTTTCAACGTTAAAATCGTTGCACAGCTCCTTTAATGTGTTTGTTATACATCTGAGAACATGGCAAAAATAAAAATAAAAAAACATAAAACGTGGGGGCGACGTTGGGAACGCACGAGGCTGCCACACGCAAGGAGCGGCGTTTGAATCCTGCTTGGCCCGGTTTTTAATTACATCAATCTTTCTTCCCCTGACAGTTATAACAGAACCTTGTATCTCATCGTGTGTTCTGGTTTAGAAAGTTCCTGACCTTACCGCGTGTATGAAAACAGCGACGCGCTACTCGAGGGCGGTTGTCCTTCCGTCGAGGCCACGAATGTTAGGTTCAAATCACTGATCTTTACTATAGGGGACTGGTTGGCGCATAGCTGCTCTCCGAGCCTGGCGCAAGTGAAGCCACCGGAAGTGCGATGCTTGTCCCGGAAGTCCGGCGTGCGATAGGGTTCCTAGTGCATTCAGTCGATATTTTGGTCTATGCATTTTTGTGTCCTTGATTGGGTTTTAATAATGCCGTTCTGGATTAAATCCCGACAATAAGGAATTTGAACGTGGGACATACGCACACTCGGCAAACTAGAATCTCAAAGTTTTTACATCGAATGGCTTCCCAGGAGGCTTCTCGGGTCCGCATGGTCTGTCACTTCGCAACAAGCAGGCTCCATTGGGATGACAAGAAAACTCCCAGCGCCCTGAAGGCTGTTCAAACCAGCTTTCTGTTAGCTCAATGCTCAATGTCTGCTCAATGTGCCATCCAGC
>JAZHYW010055014.1:0-89532 GCA_037355805.1 Ixodes ricinus | reverse complement strand
TTACGTATTGCTAGACGCTGGTTACGCCCGTGGATCGTGCACGATGGAACCTTTAGGACCATGGCCTCCTATAAACTGACAAAGCCTGGCAGATCGCCACGAGAAGCAGCCTGAAATGGAAAAGGTAGAGGGGCAGACAACGGATGAGAGGAGGAGAGCCACATGACTGGCGCCTCCCTGCGGTGAGACGCCGAAACTCTTTCTCCCGAGCAAACAAGTGTGTCTCGGGTCCTCACCACTGCAAAAGCTGTGCGCTGACGTTCAGGTTCCCCGAGAAATGGCTCTTTGATGCTGTGTGATACTGCAAGATCCTCGCGCTTCAAATCTGCGACCGGGCACTCTATGGCTCCGTCGTCGAACTGCCAGGCTTTGTGAGTATAAGAAACTATGATAGACGCCTCCCTTCAGTGTTAAATGGTGGCATCTCGCGGGGCGTAGCGAAGGCGCCATTTTTTCTTGCGGCCGCAATGGCGCTCCCTTGCCGGGAGAATCAGGCTTATGCACCGGAGATCAAGTTCGTTTGCTTCTTTTGCAGGGCTTGTGGGGACGTCCGGACGCCAAGCTCTAACTGGCTCTGATTGAAGGACGGTGAGTAGACCTCGAGGCAGCTTGCCCCGAGGTTACCTACCAATCGCTTTAATCAGAGCAAATCAGATGCTCTCGGCGCTTTTTCAGACGACCACGGAAGTCGTCGCGGAAACCTCATTGCATCGAGCTGCGTAACATCATTTGCGTTGCAGGTACCTTCCAGCCCTGCTTTTACTCCGGCGTGAGCAGTCGCGAAAACCTGGCGGGCGGACACCTTCACTGCCAGTCATTGAGGCATTGGGAGATAAACTTTCATTTCGAACGTGACGAAATTACCAAAAACGTGGTCCTGTACCGCCATCGCACATCGTGCCGATTCTGTTTGTTTGTTTTTTTCCGCGAAGAACACGAAATTTATGAGTGCCCCACGACATGAAGGTATTACGACGACGCTTCATGCCCTCTATTATTAACAATCTCGGGGAAGCGGATTCCCCGGGGTCGAGGCGCTTATTCTCCTCTTAGCGTTGGGGATTGAGAGGAACACCGCCCGAATGATGTTTGTGTGACGAGGACGAAGTGCGTCAGCCTTATCACTGTTGATGGATCGCCACTGGAACGTAAAATGATTTTGCTATGGTCACTGACGGTCTAAGCAACGAAGGGTTTGGCGATTCCCGAGAGCCTATATGATCGCTCCACTGCCCATCCGATTGCGGTATTAACCGATCAGAACGCCAAAGAGCAAATCACCAGAACGGAAATGCGGAGGACCTAAGCTCCAGGCCTCTGCGTTTCTGAAGCTTTGACTCTAGTAGCTCGCACGTGTCTTATAAATCAGGGCACAGGCGAAACCTTTTTTCCTGCGGTGTGTAAAGAGTTGACAACAGAGAGGTTTAGAACTGCGTGTAAGAAACAAACGCAAGCGCCGTGCGCTTGCGTTCGCGTTGCATGCTCCCGCGTTGAGCGTGCACGTCGTCGCCATGCGCCAACCGCAGTTTGGGCTCACGCACGCGCAGTATAGAGCACGCAACGCTGACGCAAACGCACAGTACGTGAGTTCACCTGCATACGCATTACTAAGACTCACTATTATAGTTTGCTCAATTTTATTTCGTTTGCGTAGTAAAATCGAGCTGTGATATTTCGAAAATTGACCACATCTCCACGTGGTGAATGATGTTGATTGGGGCGAAGCTCTGGTGGTGCTTGTCTGCGTAGACACTGAGCCGCAGCATGCCAGAGCCTTTCGTTCGTTTTCATCCATGTCAGAAAGAGAATGTGTGGTATGGAACATGGTTATATACGCATTTGAGCATTTGACCGCAGCGCCCTCTCGTCTATAAACGTTGAGCCAATGCATGCAAGTTTAACGCGATTATATACGCATTTGACCGCAGCGCCCTCTCCTGTATAGACGTTGAGCGGCTACATGCAACGTCTCATCCATGACATCCCCAGCTCTTGAGTTACTACCACCTCTCAGAGCCCCCTACTCGTCCCGCGGTCGTGGCCGAGTGGTTAAGGCGATGGACTAGAAATCCATTGGGGTCTCCCAGCACAGGTTTGAATCCTGTTGACTGCGCGAACATTTTCATCATTTTTTGCATCATTTTTTGCATCATTTTTTTTCAGTTTGTTTTTTTCTTGCCCTACACGAACACGTGAGCTCACGAGCAGGAGCACGAGCACCGGACGCCGGACGCTGGACGGACATACGGACATGGCTAGCCCCTAAGGAGCTTCGCCCCTAAAATATTAAAAAAAGGTTTGCACAGTTTATAATTTCAAAATGAGCGACTGAAAACCAGGATGCCACACAGACGCTGCATATGTCATTTTCGCTAAGCTTTTTTAAGAGGATGTAAGTTTAGTAGGATGGAAAATTCAGAAGGACTTCTCCGTTCATGACTGATCTTCCGACTATATAGTTTACTACGGCCTACACACTGGGAAGTACTCAGGACAGGTCACACGATGCGTGCATAGAGATACATGAAGGATGCACGGCTTCAAAACCTATTTGTTAAAATATTAAAATAAGAAAACACGCATAGTGTGAAAACTCAATCACGAACATAATAAGTACTCTATTGGCTTGTATGATTATATTTACGAAATCGTATCACTCAGGAACGCGGCTATCATCGGAAGGGAGGAGAAAGTAAAATCTAGTCACTGTTAATTTCGCGATGTGTCTCACTTTCAGTTCAAATATACTGCATTATTAAGAGGTCCTTTATATAAATGAGAAAAATAACGGAACCTACTGATGCATCTGAGCTAATGATAAAAGAATGGGTACTAGTATCGCAGGCTTTATATATCAGAGGAGGTGGGATTCCCGCCGACCATTGTTAGCACATTAGTAGCGGGAAGTACTGGAAAACAATGCGCCAAGAAAAGCGGGAGCATATTTCGACCGAAAGGTTTTTTCCAGGCCGACTAAAAGATGAACCAAAAGAAACGTTTCAAAGGGAAAAGAAAGAAAATACTTGGTAGGTGCGATGCAGTGGCGTCGGTGGGATTTGAAAGGAAAGCGTGGTCAGGCAACAATTAGAGGGGAGAGCGGTGTTGTAGGTGTTACCGAAAAGAATGACGAAATACGTTACTCGTTACTTGCAAATGAAAGTAAAACGTTACCTCACCTGCGTTACATGAAAATGAAAGGGGCGCTTTACCGTTACAGATAAAGAGTTACGCACGTTACTTTTGCCTTCATTTAATTTATGGTTTATTACGCCTTACTTTTTTATGGTACAGGTATGCACATAAGTGGAATATTTTAAGAATCATTACGTTCATGGCTATAAACTTAACATAATCACCTTATCTTTTTTACTGTTCTGATTTTGAAGGAATGTGGGATAGTGCAGAAATTCATATAAATTGGCGCCTCAAAAACGGAAATATTGTACTGTATCTTTTTTTCGAAAAAGACGTAGCAACTAAGTAACGGTGGCGATTAGTTGTTACTCTAAAAAAGTAACGTAAGTAGGTTATCTGTTATCACGTTACCGAGGTACGTCATCAACGTAACCCAAAAATGCAACGCGTTACCGCCAGTACGGAATGTCGGGGACATGACCCACACCATCTACCGGGTGTCCCAATTAGCGGCCAGGCTCTTTAAATCGACCGCAGAATTCGGTTTCTTAACCTGTTGCGCTACAATTTTGTGCAGCGTTGTCCACAGATATTTTTTTCCTTTTTGTTTTGTAAAATTTGCAAAAGAGCGAATTTATTTGAGAAAAGTAAAAGAGAGAAAAGGGCCTAACTTCTATGGAAACGCAGCGAAGCCACCGGTCTTCGAATAATACGGCGGCGTTTCGCACGGGGAGACAAATCGCGGTCGCGACACCAACTGCCGCCAACGAACGAGCATACGTCGCCGAAAGCAGACGCCTTTAGCAGACAATCTTTTTGACTCAAAAGCGGCTCGAGCTTTTGATATCAGTTGCCCATGCATTATTTCGTCATCCTTACTGATAAAACACATTGAATGGACACATAATCGATTAAAAAATGATTTGTCAAATTATTATTTTTTTGGGGGGGGGGGGGGGGGGGTTATGTCGTGTGTTTTGCAGTTCCTCGTTGTTAGCGCGCCTGTTTTTGGTTCTGCGACTGTCGCCGCCTGCAGAACGCGCGCCGATTTTGAGTCGAAAAGATCGCCTGCTTAAGACGCCGGCTCTCGGCGCTGAATGCTCGTTCGTTGGCGGCAGTTGGGGTCACGACCGCTTGCGCCATCTCTTGTCTCCCGTGCGAAAAGGCGCCGTGTTGTTTGAAGACCGGTGGCGTCGCTGGGTTTCCACAGGAGCTAAGCCTTTTCTTTCTTTACCTTTTCCTCAGGTAAGTGCTCTCTTTGCAAATTCTACAAAAATGAAATGCACCATTCGTGGGCAACGTTGCACAAAATCGTAGCGCGATAGGTTAAAAAACAGAATTTTGCGGTCGATTTAAAGCCTGGCCTTTATTTGAAACACCCGGTAGAATAATCAAGGTCTGAAGAATATCCTCCTTTCCCTCCATACAACTTCATCATAGTCGCTTGGCGCCAACTCAGCAATAGAGCGATCTCACCAGGAGTTGCGCGACGCCACCGTCGCTGCGATGCGTTTTGGTATCCTGTAGGCTCTAGTTCTCCCTAGTTTTCCGACCGCGAGTTGTACGCCCGGCGTTTGGAAATTTCCAGGTTAGCACGAGGCTTTTAGTTGGGTACTCACGGTTCTCGATGGGTGCCATCACCTCTTGTGTGCCAGGATGCTTCAATAACAGCACCAGGCAAAAAGCGTAGGATTTTATGTCTTCTCGAAAAAAGCAATTACCTACGAAAAGTGTGGCTAAGAAAGGTAAACGAAGCCGGACCATGCGGCAGAAAGAAGAGCGTTTATCGATTTGTTTCGCGATCTGCTTCATAATTTATATCCACCTCATTGCACGTTAGTTAAAGAGTGCAAGATTACAAGTCAGGAAACATGGATGGGCATGCCGAAGTGTTCCGTATGTTGGAATTCCCCGATCGCTCGCTCCGTAGATGGTCTACCTGTTGTACTGACTCTCGGTGGCCGTCTTTAATACACTTTTTGCTCGATGTAGTTTGGTGGTTCTAACTCTTATTGCGACGACTTGGTTCAAGCGCAACTGTGCTTCAGAAAATCAGGACAATCACTAAAGTAGGTCCAGCGATTACCGATATGTATCACCTGAAATAAAACGACTTTTTAGAGCGCAGCTCTTAGGCGCCCGTTTCCGGCTTGAGCGGCGTCGGCGTCGCCGTCGCCGTCGGCGTAACCACCCGAGGTCACGTGACCCCCAGGTCACGTGGCCCCCAGGTCACGTGAACCCAGGTCACGTGACCTCTGCAGGTCACGTGGTCCCCAGGTCATGTGACCTCCTGGTCACGTGATGATGATGCCGATGCCGATGACGTCATCAGTGACGTCACTGATGACGTCATCGGCATCCGCATCGTCATCGTCATCACGTGACCTGGAGGTCACGTGACCCCCAGGTCACGTGACCCCTGCGTCACGTGATCCCCAGGTCACGTGACCTCCTGGTCACGTGACCCGCCGAGGTCACGTGATGATGATGACAATGACGATGCCGATGACGTCATCAGTGACGTCACTGATGACGTCATCGGCATCCGCATCGTCATCGGCATCATCACTGATGACGTCATCAGTGACGTTACTGATGACGTCATCGGCATCCGCATCGTCATCGTCATCATCATTGATGACATCATCAGTGACGTCACGCGACCCCCCCCCCCCTGAGGTCACTTGGCCCCCCGTACCCTTCCCTCCTCCTCCTCAAGAGCTGCGCTCTAATTCGGCGTTACAGGGCTTTCACTTCTTTAAAAACAGTCTTCAATTTACCTATCAAAACGTGAAATCACCGCATAATGCAATTTAGAAGTCGCAACACTTACTGCCAAAAATGGAGAAATCGTTATGCCACAGCTTGATTTGTTATGTCTATTATGCCACAACTTGATTTTGGATGGCGTTACTGGTCCATTCTGCATTAACACCAATTGAGACCGCAGAAAAAAGATTTTACCGTTGGGCGACTGTTAGCTTTTCGAGTTTGCGTAAATAAAATAAAACTGAATAGAAACTGTACATGAAAACTCATCTCCACAGGCTTCTCACCACAATTCATCTGTACCCTGTCGCACAGGCTATCAACCGGAATAGAACGAATTTTTAGAGCACTATCGCTCCCCGAAGAAAGTCTATTTGGCTCTTCTTTCTTTATTCTCGATTAAAACGGTATACACAAGTGTGATCACTACCAAGCTCAGTTTTATGCTGACACGTTTGATGTTGTTACGCGGTGCTACATTGAGCAAATGATCCTTCGTTTTTTTGGGTTTTTTTTTTGCCGCTGAACTAGATGTTAATTTGTTTCCAAGTTCACTCAGACGTCCAAGCACCCGGAGTGCTCAAGTAGTGGCGTCGTTGTTCGTTCCGGGACCACAGTGGTATCCTCCGCGTGAACGCAGTAGGATCACGCGTTGACAAAGACGAAGAGGCATACGACGAGAAAGCAGAAGACAAAGTGCTTCTGTGCTTGCTGACAAACTAAAACATTACAAACAACATAATCTTTTAAAGTGCAAGAGACTCAGGAGGGTCCAAGCTGATACCGAGGACGTCCCAAACGATGACGTACGATGATGAACGCGCACCGCACCCCTATGCAGCCGGGGAGCCGGAGCATTGGCTGCGGCGGCACTCATTTCCGGCGGCACCACTTCCGGAATGCGCGCGCCTGCGCATTTCGCTTGGTGACATGGGTTTATCAGACCCGAGCCCGATGCCGAGCATCATTCGACGCGTTTATTGGACACGAGACGCTGCCGAACAGTAAATCACTCGTGTCCAATCTGCATTGGCTTGACCTCACTGTGATGATGTCAGCCTTCTAGCACGCAGTTAAGCCTAGATTATTTTATACGTCCGTTTCGCATTAAGTTCGACACCAGGAAGCCTACAGTTCGGCGGAGCCAATAATAAGCACTTAAAGTGTATCGTTATGGTACTCGTCGTATTTGTGTTTTCTATTACCGGTTAATCCAATTACACGCAGTGAATGCGTTGTGATCCTGTGCTTTTTTGTGTGTCCATGACTGGTTTAGCCGGTGCAGCAGGCGCACAGAGACGACGAGTGCCATGACGGTGCACTTTTGGCACTGGTTTATTGGCTTCATCGAGTTGCAGTTGGTAGGAGGGACACTGGACAGGGAATTCATGCTCGCCAAGGTTTTTATTTTGTACTGCCAGGATCAATATAAGTGCGAACACCGCTCCGCGTGGCCGGCGGTACCATCAGTGCCCCCTGTCGATTGCTCTTTGAAGCACACATGCACCTTGGTTTCGAGACATATCGTCTCTAGCGATCGCCACACCTATCTGCATTTCCGGGTCGTCTGCTACCAAAAAACGGCCGGCGAAACCGCGAAACTGTTCACCAATGACGAAGAGCATTTTTCGCTAGCAATGTGCGCCAGCTAATATAACTTGTATAGATATCTTTGGGGTCATCCTTTTGATCAGGAAGTTTTACTAGATTATTCCCCTGACTCCGATAACAATATCCGATACTTTGTCGACGCATTTAAGCATGCATCATATTGTTATCGGAGGTTTCAAAACAATCAACTAAGCTTGATAAAAGCTTGGTTTGCTGGGCAAGGTTGGTAATTTATATTCATATTAAAAATATTGCAAAAAAGACGGGACAAAAAAGACAGAAGCGGTTGGCCTGTGTGCTGCTCCGTCTTACCCCCACCCCGGTCTGTTTTGCGCTATTTTTAAAATCAACTAAGACTGCCTATTATTTACTTCGCGTGAGTTTTGCGGAAGCAAAGGACCACCAATACGCACAGGCCAAAAAGGTAGCGCGGTGCGAGCGTGTGCGATAGCCTTCATCACAGAAAAAGCGCGAAAAAAAAACGACGAGGACGTCCCGTTTCTTTCTTCTACGTCATCGTCGTTTTTTCGCGCTGTTTTCCATGATAAAGAGTATCACCCACGCTCCATCCGATAACAATATCATGGATGCTTAAAGGCGTCATCGAAGTCGTCGAGCAATCGACAGGGGCCTCTGATAGTACCGCGGGCCACGCTGAGCGGTGTTCGCACTCATATTGATCGTGATAGTACGTGACATATGAGAGCCCAACCACCCACAACACATTTTGCGGCTTGAAATTGTTTTTCTTTTTTCGCCTGAATACCGCCAATTAAGAACTGGCCGGTTTGAGTCACGCTCACTTTCCTCTCCGTGGTCAGATTCTGTTTTCTGTAGTTTGGACACACACACCAGGCACGTAGCCAGGGGGGGGGGGGGCATAGGGCATGGGGCCAGGGCCCGCCCCCCCCGAAATCTTCCATTTTGCTGGGACCTCCTCTCCCCCTCCCCCTCATACAGCATTTTGTCATAAGCGCCCCCCCCCCCCCCCCCGGAAACAAAATCCTGGCTACGTGCCTGACACACACGTAACATAATCAAAGTCGCGGGTCATCGAAAATACACACTCAGCATTAAAAAAAAAAAAGATTATTGCCATTTTTTGTGGTTACCGAAAACGTGCAAACAAGTTATTGGAAAAGAAAAGGTGCACAGAGTACCGGAGAGTATGTACAGGTACTGCGCAATCCTCAACATGGCGTCGTATCGCGGTAGTCGCGGGCTGGACGGTTGGACGAAGCGATGCTGGCGGCGGACGACGGGCGTGGGGCTCCTAGTTCAGATCTGTTGTTCGCATTACCGACCAATCTTTCTATCTTCCAAAGAGAAATCGTTTACCGATCAAAACAATTGGGATTTATTCAGTTCGACACGCCCTGACCACCAAGCTGATTAGCACGAAGATGTCGCCAAGTCGTCGCCCATTCTCCTGGCTGAAGACATCGCTCGTCTTAAGGCCCGTTCACACTCTTGCGACCGAGTTCGACCGAGAGAGACCAAACCGGTTTTTAAGGGTTGAAGTAAGAGGTTGAAAAACACGCAAAACGTCAAGCGCCAAGTGCTTGACTTTTTGCTTTTCTCTTGCAACGTTCGACAGGCGTGTTTTTTTTTCCTTGTCTGCTTCACAAGGCCAAAAAAAAAAAAAAACTAAGGGGAAAAAGAAACGGGGTCCGACGTGACTTCCGGTAACTCTCTCCTCCTCTATATTTCATCCTTCTCCCAGTTCAGTTTCCGGTTACGGTTTCGAGCAGTTGCATTTTTTTTTGCTTTAATAAATATATACGTGGCGCTGCAGCAACATATTGATTGGGTGTTCTTCTGACACCATATTAAATCGCTTAACAAAAAAAGATATATATATTTATTTTTTGGGGGGGGAGAGGGGGGTAATGTTTTTTTAATGTGAGGCGGAGCTATACTGTAGAGGTGGTTTCGGTCAAACACCAGTCAGAGACGCGTTCCGGGTCGGCCAGAGCAGGCAGGTATACAGGGGCATGTCTTCCCGCAGGTGCCCCACTACCTGAGCCACTTCTGGCACGGCATCCCGCCGCACCTGGTGTCGGTGCTGTCGAGCAACGCGCTCATCAACCTGGTCGGAGTGTGCGACAACCTTCTCTACGGGGCGCTGTCGGGGGTGCTCCTGCCCCCGCTCCTGCAGCCCGATGCCCGACAGGTGCCTCCCGCCCCCACTGGCTCTCCGCCCTCTGGCTCTTTGAGCAGCAAGCTCCCTTTTCAAAAGTGCGCGCCATCTAGTAGCCGCTCCACCAATTATCAGAGTCGGCCATTGTTCGCACACGTATTCTGACCATGCATATGGGCACGAGCGCTGCGGCAGCGTTTGTCGGGAACTCCGCTACAGTCACATGTTTAGTGCCCAAGAGATAACAACCACCAAGGTTGCTTGATGGGGTTTCGAAGAGAGTTCGTTAGACCTTTTTAAACCCCACCCTCTTCGTCAGTACACCATCAGAGCAACATTAGCGGTTGCCATTTTTGTTGTATTTGTCTTTCTTTAGACTTATGCTAGGGGCGCAAACTTAACGCCCGTTACAAAGGGTATAGCCATTAACATCCATCCAACATCCATCCATCCATCTGTTTCGGGCACGAAGCCTATGATTGGAACCTACTCCTCGCCGTACGCAGACGGAGCCTTCATATCCAATACATGCTCAGTGCTATAGCTGCCCAAATAATGGCGGGCCCGGATAGTTGACTGAGCAGATACTAAATGTCGCGTACTTTCGAAAGGGACCTATGTGCGCCGGTCGATTGGGCCGCCCAATTGACGCGGGGAGATTTCGCGGTCCGGACGTTACTCCAACGGCAATCAGGCCGCGCGATCATGAAATACTCCGAGCCACATCTGCTGCCGTACTTCCCTTCCAATGTCGCCCCCGCTGCGTGATGAAAGACAACGAACCACAACGTGGTTCACCCGATTTCTCATTGGAGGCCCGTAGCAACGCACACGCGCGTATGGAAAGAGTCGCGCGTCTCGGCGGACTCAACACCGACGCATTGTTTACGGACGAGACCGCGTTTGTCCACACCGGGAGTGGGCACTGAGCGTGTGCAGAAGCCGGGTTTGTCCGAGGTGAAGGAACTGCGCATGCGGCTTGATGACAGCAGCGCCACTGCAGCAGCATAGCGTCAAAGCCACTCATTGCTCTACACTTGGTTTCACTTTTTCTTTAAATGAACTTTCACGGATGTAGCACAACTCTACCTTATAATTCTGCGCTGGAAAAAGCGCCGACATTGCTGGGTCAGATCTGACTTGGCTATATTAGTGACAGAGCGGTGATACCGCGCCGCATCAATTCTAAGTTACGTTGAAGTCGGCACTGCGTCGGCGCTGTTCGTGTCTAAAAGCAGCGTGTTAGCATTGCTCTTAAGTCAGCACTGCTCTTGTATCATACCAAAAGACACGGTGTTCGTTGCAGACATGATGACATGATTACCTGAAGATACGAATCAAGCATGTTTAAATCATGCTTGCTTCCATACATGCTTCCAACATATCTGCAGACAATTTTTGCATGGTGACAGGAGGGTCATGCAAGCAAGAAACAGGCCTCAGACACAGTCTTCAGGCTGTGTTTTGTATGATGTATGAGCGGTCTGACCGCGGCTTTAGTGTTCACTTAACTTTAAATATCAACTAATTAAGTCTAGTGACTAAGAAATTTTAATGTCGGTCAATCAAATATATTGACCAAGAAGAGTGCATCATTGCTGTTTTTAGTTTAGAATTAAATTTAAATATCATTAAATCAAATTTAAAGGCACGAAAAATCAACTCGCTGCAACGTATATTTAAAAAGAAGCTTCATAACCCGCCTGTGTTGACAATTATGGCAAAAACATTAGCTTTAGCTTCCAGTGGACTATTTTTTTTTATATGTCAATTCACACGTTGATATTTTGTCATTGGATTACGTCTTTGTTTGCAAAATGCTGAACCAGTTCACGCGGTTGCTGCGCTGGAAGCTCATACTCCCACTTTTTATTTCAGCGTGTCCCGGGCTATGCGAACTTTCTCCGAGGACCTGGAGAAATGGCTGGACGGGGCTGTCGCCGGATTTCCCGATAACCTCCGCACTGTAAAGATCGAAAGTAAGTAATTTCGTCCGAGATTCGTGCGTATTTATCAACTTTTGGGTGAATTAGGGTAAGCATTTTAAATCGAACTCGAAAGAAACATGTGCATACGGAAGACTGCATTGAGGTTAACCTAAAACCGCAGTCAAACTGCTCACGCATCGTACAAAGGTCGCGGTGTTCAGTGCAGGCACGATGACGGATGTACCTGCGGACAAGCTCTCAAGCATGTTCGAAGCACGCTTGCTTTATACATGCTTCGAAGATGTCTGCAACTGCTTTTCGTATGATGTACTGGCAGTGTCACCGCGGCTTTACATTTGGCTCTGAGGTTTACAAGCTATGCTTACGCCTAACTGTTGCTGTTTGCACGAAGATACCGCTTTATAGTGCGCATGCTTCATCAAGAATTTAGACGTTTCGTAGTACAGACCAGGGGGGGGGGGCACGCACAAGCTTACATTTGTTGGTAGTATTGAGCCGCACTGGTCGCACGTAACAACACTGCATGATAGATGGCGTCAACGGCAGACAGGTATCAGAATTGATGGAGTACGTCACCGTAAATTACGGAGTCGTCGGGGAAGAAACAGTCGCGCGGCCTGCTATGTTACACCCGTAACTGGAACTTTCGTAAACTGTTTAAAAAATTCGCGCTTTGCCATGTTCGCCGGAGGGCCATCCGATTGTCTTGTCCCCCCCCCCCCCCCCCGGCGCTTTTTTTTTTGTCCGTCGTCTCCGGTTTAAATTAAGTGCGGCCATAGACTTTCTGGCTTTCACCGAAAACCAGCCATAAACATCCGCCGGTGTGAAACATAAAAAATCGATTTAAGAAAAAATAAAAAAGCACCCATAACCAACCGTCTGTGTCAAAAATACAAACTTGGTTAAAACCCATAAACATAGATTTCTCTTAGATTTGGACTGGAAAGGAGGCGAGGACCCACTAGTCTCCTCAGAAGCGTTTACTCTGTTAAGGTCCGTTCAACCTTGTAACCGAGTACGACAGACCAGCTTTTAAGCCTCTTGCGATATCTTAGGACCGGATGTGCTACAGCGGAGCTGGTCCTAAGAGATCGCAAGAGGCTTAAAACCGGTCTGGTCTCTCTCGGTCTTACTCGGTCGCAAGAGTGTGAACGGGTTTTTAGAGTGCTAAAAGTAGAGAGCTTTGCAAGAGAAGCTTGTCCAATCTCTAGCGATCACGCGGCAAGGGATTGCTCGAGATTGGCTCTCGCACCTCCGGTGGAGTCCTCTACCTCCTGCGACAAATCGAAACAAAAAACAAAAAAAATCAACGAGCGTGTCGTGATTTTGGATCCCGTCTAGCATAGGAAAATCGGACCTGTATCAATCACATCTTGGTTTTTTTTTAGAATGCTTAAAGCCCGTAGATTGACTTATGTCCGTAAATAGACGATCTCAAAAATCAATTTAGAGCCCCTTTATAGAAAACCAGGACAAGCTCTTCCCGCAGTGTTGGAGGCCTTTATGGAAAAAGGGTGTCCTGGTTTCTTAACCTACAACAGACTATAGTTATATGTGAGTCCAATCAACACAACCTAGGAGTCAAGGCCTGCTCATGACGTCATCGTTAGAGAATCCCCAACGGCCGCCCCAAGCGGCAAACGCGCCGAAGCTCCACGAGAGTCGCCGCCAAGCGGCCGTTGCGTGTGTCTTGGCGTCGTTGCTTGCTAGCGTCGTGCCCGTTGTGGGACGCTGCAAGACGCGCTGTCGGCGACAGCTGACGCGATCTAGGCGTCGCTGCGTGTACCCACCAGTGAGGACTAGAAAGCCTAGCTCATAGCCTCCTCTATACTCACAAAACCTGGCAGTTCGACGACGGAGCCATAGAGTGCCCGTTCGCAGATACGGAGCGCGAGGATCTGGTAGCACAGAGCATCAAAGAGCCATTCCTCGGAGAACCTGAACGTCAGAGGACAGCTTTAGCAGAGGCGAGGACCCGAAACACACTTGATCGCCCGGGAGAAGTGTGTTTCGGCGTCTCGCCGCAGCGGGGCGCCAGTCACGTGACTCTCCTCTCATCCGTTGTCTGCCGCTCCGCCTTTTCCATTTCGGCGGCCACTTCTCGTGGCGATCTGCCAGGCTTTGTCAAGTGTATAGGAGGCTATGCCTATCTTTAAAAGAGGGTCTAACTCCAAACGCAGGAGAGCGTTTGAAATTCAATGACGGATGGCTCCTGCGAAGATCGGCTGCAGCTGTGCTTGCGTTGTGTTGTCGCCTTGCGAGGAGGAAAACAGGTGGAGAGGCGGAAGCGCTTATTTATTTATTATTTCCTTTATTTACTCATTCGACCTTTAAAGGCCCCAGTAGGGCATTACATGGGGAGGGGGGGAGGGACATAAAGTCAAAAACAGGACAAGGCACGCTGTATAAAAACCACAAGAAGCAAAAAGAAAAAGAAATGTGAACGCCACGTAAATTACATAGTTTTAAAGCAGTAGCAGTACTAAAATATTCATTCGTGAGTGATGTAAAGGGGGTCAATATATTTAAAATATATATATTATGAATAGTACAATAGAAAATCATAGAAAAAGCTTCAGCACTGGTACCCTAGCAGCAATAAACTAGTTTATAATACAATAAGGCCAATGAATCACGGAACAGGCTGGTGTCACTGATGTCTGAGATGGAGGTGCTGGAAGGCCGTTCCATTCTCGCATGCCTCCTGGGATTTCGGAATTAATAAATGCATTAGTTCTATCGGTCAAATGCTTGAAACTTATGGTGTTGGTAGTTCTATGTGAGGGTCCATTAGGAGGCTCAAGAAAAGGCACATTTGCATTTTGATAGTAGATTTAATGAATGACACAAAAAAATTATTTTACGGCAGTTTTCTAGTAGAGGGAGATAACAATGACGTTAGAAAGCAACCACTCATATTATACGAATAACTTGATGTTATGAAACGTGCCGCTCGATTTTTGGACGAATTCAATACGTTTGATAAGTAGTTATAAGGGGGCTTCCAGATTGGTGAAGCATATTCAAGTTTGGGGCGAACGTAACTTTCGTAGGGCAGTTTCCGACGACAGGGAAGTGCTGCCTTGAGGTTACGTCTAATGTATCCCAGGGTTCGAGAATCATTAGCAATTATGTTGCAACGTGGGTGACCCATGAAAGGTCAGAATGGAGGTGAACTCCTAGATATTTGTAAGTAGAAGCAACGTTAATTGTCGTGTTACCAAGAGAATAGAAAAAAAGGGAGAGTTTTTTGCGATTAAAATTCAGTAGTTTACATTTCGACATGCTAAGGGGCATTAGCCATTTGTCACACCAACTATGAATGATGTGAAGGTCACGCTGAAGAAGTAGATGGTCATCTTGGTGGTTAGGTTTATGGTAAAGGACCCAATCGTCTGCAAACAAATGTATATTAGAGGACAGCGATGTAGGAATGTCGTTAATGTAGACAACAAACAGAAGAGGGCTCAGGACAGTGCCTTGAGGGACGCCAGAAGTAATATTCAAATTTCAGCCTGGACGTCCCCATTCACTGAATATAAAACGAAGCGAGATAAAGTAACGAATCCATGACAGAGTTAGTGAGTCCAGATTTAGTGGGGAGAGTTTTGATATTAAACGACAATTAGGTACACGATCGAATTCCTTTAGATAAATCAAGGAATATAGCATCACTTTTTGAGTTTGTATTCATGTTAACGTGAAGGGCATGGGTGAATTCAAGCAGCTGCCTATCGCGTGAAAAGCCTTTTCGAAATTCATGCTGATATTCATAAAAGTAAATCGTTAGATTCAAGATGCGACGCTCCACGAAAAAATATTAAATGTTAAAATAACTTGCACACAACATTAGTTAATGATACGGGACGGTAGTTATCCGCTGTGTGACAGTTGCCGCTTTTCTGGCTTGGAAAGACCTTCCCAACCTTCCACTCATATGGAATGCAGCCGGTGGATAATTACTCTATGAATAGTAAACAGCACATTTCACTGGTTACGTCCTTAGTAACTTTTAAGATCTTTGAATTAATTGTGTCGACTCCAGCCGAGGCAGAAGACCGAAACTTTTAGCTCCTTCTAGCAGTTCATATTGAAAACGCGCCGCCCGTAAACCACGTAACCCCAATCCAGCTGCTTGGAAACACTCTAAAGTCTAGGCACACAAGTGATGACGTCTGTGGGGGAAAGACGTGGGCCTTTGTTCGCCATAGGCGGTATTGGTCCGATGCCTGGTTCGAAGCCAACTCGCGCCCTGTGCCTGCGACCCGCAGTGGGTCGGCGGTTCTCGCAGAGCCTTCGGCGGCACCTGTCCCTGAGCCAGCTGGTGCAGGCGTGGCGCGTGCTGGCCCGGGGCGGCAGCCAGGGGTCCGGCCACATGCTGCGCGACTGGAGCCAGCTGGACCTGACGGCCCTCTGCCAGGAGACGCTGTTCGGGGGACAGCAGCAGCCCAGGCCCTCGCTACACTTCCTCTACAGACGTCAGTGCCACAGCCGGCTTAGGGGTCTACGCTCTCGCCCGTCCTTCAGCCGCACACTGCACGTACATGATGCAAAAGACACGCAGTTCGCGTTAGACATGATGACAAAAGTATGCTCGAGGCATGTATGCTTCAAAGATGTCCGCAGAAAGTTTTTGTGTGAGAAATAATAACACGGTGTTCACTGCAGACAGAATGACAGAATTATCTACATAACCAAAGCAGGTTTGCTTCGAATGTTTGTATGCTTCAAACGTCTCTTCAGACAGGTTTTTCGTATGACGAATGTGACAGGGCGGTCATACAAGCGAGGCACACGCTTACTACAGTGTCTGCAGACTGTCTTTTTGTATGATTTATTGGCGGAGTGATCGCGGCTTTGGACTCCGACGCGCTCACGTGAATTCACCATCCAAAGTATGGTGGGCTAGATGGGGGAGCTGCAACAATCGCGCGGGCGAGAGCAGTTGCCCATTTTCTGCGCACCGCTCGCGGTACGCTTCGTCCTGCCGTCAGCAAAACAGGCTGCGAAAGCTGTGACGAAAAGTACGGACGCCGCGGAACTTCAGACACCGCGGACGCCGGCTGGAACTTGCTGGTACTCGGAACCGGCGAGAGCGGCGAGAGCGTGCGGTCGAGAGTGAAGGGACGAGAGTCGCTGGCGTGATTACGGACACAGAGCTGCGAGCAGTCTTGCGTGCGTCGGCTGATTCGAATATACCGCACGCTGAGCGACGGAAACGGGGACCACTCTCGCTCGCTGTGCCTGGCGCGTGATGGTCACACCCTTTTCTAGCCTACCATATCAAAAGAACGCCATAAGAACTGAAAAAAATCGACAAAATTAGCTAATTTGTAGAAGGAAGGAGATGCCAAATGACGTTTTACGGGAACGCAGCGGGCGCTGGCGTCCACCTTCGTCTCTCCTGACGCGCGCCGACCATCGCCTCGTCCTTCTTTTCTAAAGCTTCTTTGGTTTTAATGCGAATAGCATTCTTTGGCTACTTCACGCACTTTTCGTCTATGTATCTATCTGGCTATCTAACCTCTTACGCCGCGGGTCGATAAATAAATAAAAAAGACCGGCACCGGCTGGAATTCGAACCGTTGACCCTTTGATCAGCAGGCAGACGCGCTAACCGCAGAGCTATGAAGGCAATCATTCAACGCACTCTAAACGCTTGTTTATATCTTTACCATAGGACGCGCTTTACAGCGCTGTCACAGCTACCGGTGCGCGCGCGTTCCATGCACGAGGGCTCATTCCGCTCTCGTGAGGCTGAGCACGGCCGCTAGCTCACCCTCTCCCGCGCTCGGGAGAGGGTGATGTAGCGGCCATGCTCAGCCTCACGAGAGCGGAATGAGCCCTCGTGCATGGAACGCGCGCGCACCGGTAGCTGTGACAGCGCTGTAAAGCGCGTCTATGATAAAGATATAAACAACCGTTTAGAGTACCGTTGGTTGAGACTGGATTTCAGCTTGGATCCAGACGCAGGCGATGCTACAAGCGCGAGCTCCGTGGCTTTGCAGCAGTCCCTGCCAAGCACGCGCGCTCGTGCAATGGCAGGCACTGTTCAGGGCCACGGACGCTCGCGCTCGTAGCATCGGCTGCGTCTGGACCCAAGCTGAAACGAAGTATAGCTGAGACGCCAGAAAGTCTGGTCCGGTACCATTTTGAGTGTTTGTGCGTATGGCGCGTGCTTTGCTCGCCTTCCTAAGTGACACAAACGCACGTGCTGGGCTGCGGAGATCGTGCGCAGGGCTGTGAAAGTGTCAACAAATTTAGAATCGCCTCAAGAGTGGGCTGGCGTATCTAGAGTGTGCCGGCCACCTGACGAACGCGCATAACTCCGCACCGTTTGATGCTATTCGCATTAACGTAGATAATCATTCCCAAAGGATGGAGTTCTGCTGATTTTGTTTTGTTTTGTTGTTGTTATTTTTCTTGCAGTACATATGCACACTGTATGAGGACGTGAATATACTACTGTCTGAACCAGAGTTCCTTAAATTATTAGTTAAAGTTGACATAGAAGACGCCTTGATTTTCCTAAGTGAAATCAGCACCTTGTGTCGAAGCAACCCTTGCCTCGAGTTGCAACGAAGAAATTACTTCTATCTAGTAGAACATATAACGCAATAAAATCAAGTAAAACAACGCTACTGGTACCATGGGGTTCTCGAGTTGACAAAACTGCAAATATGAGCAAAGTCAAGGTAATTCATTTTATGTGCATATTCTGTTTTGTGTTTTGCTAAGCAGGGTCGAGAAACACCATAATTTGTTTTAGAAGGAACAAATAAATCTGATATATTTCATTCAAAACAAATGCATTGGATTTAGGTTACTGCGTCTCCAAGAATAGTAATACAATATGACTATATGTATCTTTAAACCTGGAATATTAATTGAACAATCCGTCTGATCACTGATAATGTTGCGGAACTAGCTTATTTAACTAATATTTTATTGATGTAAGCTCGCCCTATTATGGACAAAATGAGCTTGATTTCTTAAAGTCAGTCAGACACATCTCTATTTGCTTCTTTTTTTGCGTCCTGACATGCTTAAAATAAGAAATTACTTTTCTAGTTGTCGTGTTCTCTGTTTCGCGTTCTGGTTTGCTTTACGTAAGTGATGAACGAAGTGGAAGGTAGAAAGAAAGCTCAATGCTCCAATTACTCGAAGAGCACTGTTTCTTGATTGTGTTCAGCCTTATATAGATCATTTCTTTCTTGATGATTATTTGATTTAAGTGTAGACAAATTCACATAGAAAAAGAAAATAGCAAATAAAAAAAATATATTTCGGGGTACATTTTTTGGGGAAGGTTTGATTTATATCAGCATAGTAAAACTGGCCTGGTATATATTATTATTAGATCACGATTTATATTACGATTTAAATCATATTAAAATCACTATTTAAATCATATTAAGGTAACAATTTAAATAAATATTTGAATTCGACTTGATTTTTATCCTCCACCCTGTGGACAATGTTAAGTACGATACCCAATAACCTACCTTTCGTGTTTTCTTTCTTCTAACTTTGAAACAAAAAAAACGAAGTCATTGGTTGATAGAAACTTTCTGGTTTTTGTGCGTCATGCTCATTCCGGAGCAAGGCACATTTTTCTTTAGACGTTTTCAAAATAAATGCCCTACATTGCCTCACCTGTGTGGCAATATATTAAGATCTTTCGATATATAAAGTAACGTTCATATCAATCTTGACCAAGCCCGCTAAATAAAAAATAAAAAAAATCAACGTGTTTTGCATTAAACAAAGACTGCTTAATGCACTAGAGGTTTAATTAGTTTCTGAGTGCCCGATGTATAGACCAACTCTCGGCTCTGACGTCACGTCCCGCTGCGGTGGCGCTGCTGACGACACAGAGCATGGGCAGGCCTCCACCTGCCATGAATCTGGTTTCTGCACACGCACAGGCCCCACACTTGGTGTGGGCAAAAGTGGGCTTGATCGTAAACAGCGCATTGGCCTGTCTTTTCAGTGGTCAAAGAGTTTGAGGCATTTCTGGCGGAAGACACCCCCGTGGAAGTCTATCTAGACTGGCTCGAAGCTGTCATCCGGAAAACCGTGTCTTTGGTAAGAAAACATTCTCAATCCCAAAGTGTTTTTTCTACTCTCGTGTCAGGAACTAAAACTAAAACGTAATGTAAATTAAGGGGCGTTAAAAAACAAAAAGTCGTGCTTACGTATTTACTGGTATTTCTCTGTCTGTACTCATAAGAGATCAAACTGTGTGGCTTGCGTCGCAGCCCAGCCTGCGGAGAGGGCTCTCTGCCCGAAAGCTAGCTGGGGAGTTCCTGCTTCTCTGGTCGGCCTTTGGGACAAGAATCATTCGTGACATGACCCTTCACAGCGCGACCACCTTCGGTAAGTTGCCATGTCTTCATTTATCCAAATATTGCAGCTCATCTTCGAGACCTAATTCTCTACGGCTGGCCACAGTGTTTCCGTACGCTGTAAAATGAACCGGAGTAATCGACGCCTGCTATACAGACAGCTCCAACTTTCAGTGGATGTGCAACTAAGGCGGTGGATGTTACCTTGAGAACTTTCAAGGCGTATTTTTGTTTTGTATTTTCTACTAAATAATGAGAACAACGAAGCTTGCCGGAGTCAACGGCGGACGCGTTCGCAGACGACCGAGTTAGCGATGAATGTAACTTGTGGCGCCATTTCCAGACAGGCGCAGCTATAGCGAACGACACAGTGCGTCGTGTGCTGGAAGCCACTATCGGGAACTACGTGATGACATTATTATCCAGCATACTACAATAATAATTTTTATTAAATAGTGCATTGACTATGCATTATGCCTTCCGATTAACCTCGATCTCGCAATTATATGTGTTTCTCCCCCTCCGTATAAAACCGTCTGCAAGGCTCGCCAAGACGCGAACCACGAAAGCGGCGTTTTAGCGTTCTGTTAATCATGAGCCACGGTCCAATACAAACGTATGTCAGCGTCTATCGATGTGTGGTAAAAACGACAGAAAAAACTGAAAAAGAAACTCAGCTTTTTTTATCTCTTATTTTTTTTGTTTGCTTGTACAGCCTCAAAGTCCAGGTACTCGCAAATTAGCTCGGCAAATATTTGTGAGATATAGCCCCGAAATATCCAAATCTCCTGGTGTAAAAGTACCCCAAAACATGAAATTTTATTCAAGGTATTTGAAACATCATTTGAAACAATAATGACATATACCTGACATAATACATGTATTTACAAAAAGCATGCAAAAACGAAGACCAAACATTACTAGTTTTCAGAACCAATGGCGGAGCACGGGTAGCATCACTGCAGTCGTCCGCGGACAGAGGGGGCGTTCCAATGCCCTGACCTCCCCCCCTTTAATTCCGCATGTGCAAAAAATTTAAAGCGGAAAAAAAGAGGGGGGTTATGTTTTCTTATACATCTGATACGATGACTCCCCCCGCCGCCTACCTTCCCCCCCCTTCCCCCTTCCTCTTTCCTGGAAGCACGTGCCCCCGCCGCTAAAAACGGTACTAAATCGCGCAAAACAAACAAACAAACAAACAAATTAGACAGAATTATCGCGCCTCCGCGACCAATATCAATGAGTCCCACTTAATATATTTTCAAGCTTGAGATTTGGATATTTTCCTTTTCTACTCTCTTGAGTTCATCGTTGTTTCCTACCTGATTCAAGAAGTACCATGCTCTTAGCTTTAAAACCCACTGTTTTGAAAATCGTTTAAATCTCGGGTATGAACGTTAGCCGCGACAGTATGCCAAACAGCGTACCACCAGATTATCCCGCCAACTACAAAAATAAGTCGCCAAGCGTTAGGCCGTTACTATCAAAAATGGAACTCGGGTATCAAGCTCACAGTTAATAGCAGCCCCAGCCTTGCCAATTAAGACTCGACGTAAAAAGTGTTCGTTCTAGCAAGCAGAACTCTGGCATACTGGCCAGCGAGAACTGCGGTCCAGGTTTGGTACAGGGCCAACAGCCGCTCCCATGGGGGCGCTACTGATCCTATGAGGGGGGGCGGGGGGTTGTTTGGTCGTCCCCACTCCCCGCGTGCCACCTCAAATTCGCAACAAGTATGTTTAGAAACAATGCACTCGTGCACCCACATATTGCTACGCCTGCAATTAAGCACTGTACGCAGGCACCAATCAGTCCTTATTGGATGTCTAATAAAAATACTTACAAATGCGCTTTCCTTTTAATTGATTCAAAGCAGGAACGATGCATTGCATGCCGAAAAGGAGCCAGGCAGCTTTGAATGTACGGGTTCGCAATGCCTCTGTCCGATGGCGCTACCTTTACGACGTTGAATTTTGACGGAGATGGATGGAGGTGAAAGTCATTTGAGGCGAAGAAGGAGTGGAGTACTGATATTATTCTAGAGCATAGCTGGCAGAAAAAGCAAGCTTCGAACGGTTGGCTGAGCATTTGGGGAGAAGACGCTTACGTTAAAGGGATGGTGAACCGAAATATGAATTTTAGAAAAAATGCAGAGATGAGGGACTAGTCCCTACAACATAGAAGTAGAGCCCCGAATGGACGGCCGGGACGCCGCGAAAAAGAGGTCGAGATTGAAACAAGGCCGACGAGGCGCGGACGAAGATACCTAGTTTCCTCCTTCGCTTCGCTCCTCTCAAGGCCGCGAGGCGGAAGGACAAGGAGGCCGTTCCCTCTCCTTCTCGGAGAAACACGATTTGAAACATTCTGTCAAATGCGCTTCCTTTTCTGAAAAGTACGGTCATCCGTTCGAGATATCAAAGGTATGAGTGATTTTTCGGCGTTTGTAGCATCCTGCCGTACGCTTTTGCCGCGGTTAGTGATCCAGATTTCGCTCAGCATCCCTTTAACAAGACACTGCCAGTAGCGTGATGACGTGTCACCGGGATTTATTAGGGCCTGATTGAGGTGCTCGAACATTATGATCCCACTTCTGTTGCCAGATTCCTGCGCAGCGCTACTAGAGCGCTCTTTGGCCTCCTTTTCGACGCTAGCGCCATGCGTTTGCGTACAAGCTCTCTCATAGCTTTTGCAAAGAATTTTCGTGGCCAGTAGCGTAATGGGAAGGACGCTGGCTCTACCAGATCAGGTGCACTGCACCAAACCTTGAGAGCTGTGGCTTCGAAGCAGAATGACGGAAACAGTACCCTGAACAAAACTTGATGCGATGAGCGAACACCCGCCCTGGCTAAGCACAAATAACCTGCTGCAAATCTTACCTGTGTGAGATTGCCTCTCAGTACAAAATTCATGGCCGGAATCACGGCGGTTGCACGATTCTTCACAGTAGAGGAGTCGCTTTTTACGAAAGAACCCGACACATTTATTCAGCATCAAAGCACGCAGACGAACAAATCAGGCCAGATCGATGGAAAACTATGTCGGACGTGGGAGGCCAGCTACACGCAAGTCCGCACGTTGAGCAGGCGCGTCACGCCACAGAGCGCTCCCAAAGGCGTGTAACTTCTGCGCCGTCTGTTTGCCGCAAACTACGCCGGTCGAGAGCCTCCTCTGAACATCTGGAGTAAACATAACAGATTTCAGCACTCATGCAAACACACGAACTGCGACCAAGCCAGTTACGCGGCGTGTAAAGCCTCTCACGAAAACGCCGGCGGCCGTGTTTGTTATCGTTTGAAGCCGAGGCGAGAAAGGCGACCTCGTTGATATATTTACAAAGCAATAACGCCTTCTACCTCCACGGCTGTTTTTTTCTATTTAGCCTGCACCAAATTTTTAAGTGAAGGGGAAGAGGTTATTTTGAAAGCGGTTTTTCACGGCATGTTTATATGGCTCGGCGGACATTAGATGAGAATATGAAATCATCACTCTTATCAGACTAAATAACTAAAATCCGTGTGAGTAACGGCCTGAGGCCGTACTGTGAGAGTATACTATCTTTGTGTATTGACGGGTTTCGAGGCGATCGTATACTGGCACTGTTTAGAGGTTGCCCCTTTGTGTTGGTGATGCGCATGACCGAAGCCCGTGTTCTAAGGCATCTGCCTCGACTCTTCAGAGTCTATCCAACTTTGTGTTGGCCGTCGGCTCATTGGAGGGCCTGGCGTTTCAACCGGCTGAAGGAAGCCCTGTTGCGTGGGACGCTGATAATTGACACGTCGCCCAATGGGAGCCGCCATAGCCGACCTTCTTCATGGCTATCGAGATGCGCTAACATACCAGTCGCGGAACCTGTTCAACATGGCTCAAAGTCGGCCTATTGCTGGTCGAGATTCCTTTAATTAGGATGCAGGCTTATACTACTGGCTACGAAGGCGTCTTGCTGTGCCAATGACTGCCATTTGTAGAATTCTTGTAACGCAGTCCGTGTTCAGGGACATCAGCCCTCCAGAAGGTCTACTTAATCTGGCGGCGCCCATGCCACAGCTGCCCGGCAAAGCCGTCGATAGCAGGGCTCTATATGCCGACATTACCACGTAAGGTCGGATATTCGCCCCCAAACTCTAGGGGACGAATATCGCGGAACAACGGCCTCGCCGCGCGAATTCTACCAAAATAAAACAAACAGTCTTAACCTACGACCGCCTCGAAAGTTTGTAATATAAACATATAACCTCCAATTACAATAATTAAAAGGTGAATTAACGAATTTCAGTTAATTCGCCTGATGATAGTGATGGTTATATTCCCATCTCGTGTACACTGAGCCATATGAACATGCAATGAAAACCGCGTTCACTTATCGTTTTTCCCCTTACGGAAAGAAGCGAGCTTTACAACAAACATTTAATACGTCAATCATATTTCCAACCAATGAGAGCCAAGAAACGAAGCGTAGCTGGCTATGCAGCTTTTGTTATGGGCGGGGCCTAGAGCGGGGCTACCTCCATCTAAATTGCGTCTGGCGGCTTAAATATAATTTCAGTAGTCCTTAAAGTGAGTTGTTATCCGGCAGGATCGTTCCATCTGCTGCGGCTGCTCCTGAGACGAGTACGTGCTGTTCCTGCTGGAGCGCGTCCTGACCGAGGACTTGGTGCGGCAGCTTCTCACCAACGTCTCGCGAGACCTGGTGCCTTCGGTCTTCCCCGAGGTCGGCCTGGCCGGCCTCTCGTCCGACCAGGGCGGACGAGGCAAGTGGCTCAGCGAGTCGCCGCTGGGCTCGGGCTTCAAGAGTCAGGGGTTTCCGGATGACCACCTAAACTCGGACGACACTACTGAAGGTCGGTGACCCAAGGACCTGGAAAATAACTGTTGCACATAAAGGCTGGTCTAGTTGCCTGCGACTGCTCACGACCGAGTGCCTTAAATTGACTTGGGATCTCCTACGAGATAAATAACATTTGCGCTCCGTCTATCGGGCAGCCATGACACACTTAATATTCCTTTATACTTTTATATAGTTTTCGTGCGCCCTTTTTTATAAACGACTATTTCTTATAGATAGTATGTACGTAAATTCGGTCTCGAAAATACTGCAAAAACCGTCGCCCTAGTGAAATGCAGTTCCAAAGTTACCCTCCATACACTTGGCGCCAGCGTGCCTAGTGTGTTTCCTCGTCGTAAGCGGTCGCAAGAACTCGGTCTTACGAAATGCACGTGTGTGAACCGGCCTCCTAGAGGTTCATAGTTTCCTAACGTGAAAAATATTTGATATTTCTATTTTTTCTTCACATTGCCACTGGGGAAATTCATCTTGAAGAAAAAAAAACTTTTATTAAATAGCTTAGACCTGATACATTGTCCACCTCTGGTGCCAAATCCGCAAGTAAAAAATGCTCAAACCTTGACAAATCCCCGCTGTGTTAGCTCACAAAGTAGCCTGTGTCAAACATAAATAAGTCTAGAAAAATAAAATCCTTGCGTAGAACAGCGGACCTGCAGATAGTCCGCACCGCGTAACATCTTTCAAACGTGTATCGTCCGCGGACTATACTCCGGAACATGCGCTATATATGTGTAGCGTTTGTGCCGGGCTTATACACATTACAAGGCTAAACCGTGCCACATGCCATTCACTTTTAGATGCGCAGCTCTTAGGCGCCCGTTTGCGGCTTGAGCGGCGTTACCGCCGTCGGCGTAGCCGCAAGGTCACGTGACCCCCCGGGTCACGTGTCCCCCTTGAGGTCACGTGACCCCCAGGTCACGAGACCCCAGGGCCACGTGACCTCCCCCGAGGTCACGTGACCCCCGAGGTCACGACCACCACCCTCCTGGTCACGTGACCCTCCCAGGTCATCGCCGACCCCCAGGGTCACGTGACCAGGAGGGTCACGTGACCCCCCCCTTGCCATCCCCTCCCCCTCAAGAGCTGCGCTCTAATTCGGCGTTACAGGGAGTTGTAAGCGGCTTTCATTTTTTTTTCATTGTCTGTTGCGTTCGGTTTTTACTACACAGTATAGTTAGGGTTGTGTGTTTTCGAGGTTTATGACTATTAGAATCCGGGGGTGTTTTCTAGGGTTTATTTTTTCCCAGTTATTCGGTGCTTTTCCGTGTGTCAACTTCCAGTGTCGGACAAGAACAAAAACAGGGTTCATTGGGGCTTTTTTTTTTTTAAGGAGACAAGACACGGGCATGGGGTTCCCCGAGCTCTAGTGAACATGGGAGGTGATCCGAATACTCGCGAAACCTTCCGGTAGTAATGCGGACAGAAACTGGGGAAAGATAGATACGAGACCGGGACGTCAGAGTGCCGAGCTCAGGATGGAATGATTAGCGGGTCGACTCAAAGCTAGCTGTATTCATTTCCAATATACTGTTGGAACGCGTTCGATCACGAATGTCAAACGTCGGACACCGGCGTACCACGTTGAAACGCGTTCGACGAGTACAGTGGAGAAAACATAAAGGCTCCAATGCACGCTGTGAGAAACGGTTGGACACCGAAGCTGTGGTATCACTTGCAGCGATTGCCCACGGCACTATAGACCCTTTTTATGGCAAACGCCACCAGGTGGTGCTCCAGTCTTTGATGTCCCAGAGAGAACTTGAGGTTTATAAAAAGAATAAACCATAGGCCAATTTAACACCACTGCTTGAAATGTACATAAAACGTTTAACTACCAACTCTCCGGGTGAACGCCAAGAGAACGAAGAGGAGTGCGGGAATCTCTTAAGTCATGTTTCGAGTATTGTTGTAAACCAACGTGCCCCTCCTCCCAGATGTAATATTGTACAGCCGAAAGCCATCGTTAAATCTCCAACTTTTCTGTCCGTGCACAATGTATGCTTTCTAGCACTGGTGACATAAGCGCGCTCAACGGGCTTGCAAAAATGGTGCGACCAGAAGTCGCTTGGGACGCAAGTGGCAGTTCACGTTTGCCGGCAGCAGAAAGGTCGATACCAAATAAGTGACAAAAAAATAAATGCACTGCACCAAATTTTTTTTTTACATATAAAAGACTTTGTACGTTGCCGTTGCCGCGTCGGCCTAATACGCAGCACGCAATCTTTACCGCAGAAACGCATGCGGGGGGCCGCTACGTGTTTCGCATTGTTAGCTGGGCTAGAGACGTCGCTCCCCGATTCGTAGCTCTGCCGTTGCCGCGGCAGCTTGCTGGCAGCCGTAATGTTTACCGCTAAACGGCATGCGGGGGAGGCGCTGCGTGCTTATCATCTATCACGGCCGTTTTCTTTGACACTTGTTTTGTGGTTTGTTATTGAAACAGAGTGTCAAAACCACATCATAAGCGATAAGGCGCGCGGACGGTGATAAAGGCAAGGTGGGATTTCTGTCGGCTATTTTATCTGTCGACTACAGTCTTGTTGGCGGACACTGAAAAAACCTGACCAATCATATACAACTTTGCTGTAAAATGCAGTATTGGCGTCCACCACACTGTTCGAGCGCGTTCGAATGCAAACACCAAACGCGCGGAAGTGATTTTCCGCGTTCGACCGCATTTAAAAAGCAACTGCTGCGGACAAAGGCAGTCTAGCTTCGAGGTCTACCCACTAATCTATTCGAACCAGAACTTTGCTTTCAGACGTCACCAGTGCGCTCTTGTCTCCCCTCACCCTCAGTTTCAGCCCGTATAGGAAATTTTCTGCCTCGTATAGGAAGCGGAAACGAGATAACGAATATGGCTCCCATAGGATAGAAGCAGCCTGGTGGACAGTTCATTTAGGGCTGTGTTCTGGGTCATCAGAGCAATGAAAAGCTTGTTCAAGATTTCTTTTCGTGCAACTTTTGGTTTTTCTTATTCACGGACAGCCGTGGCAGTTCTGAGGCTTTCGGTTTTTTCTGAATTTTTCATAAAAAACCGACTTGGGGGTTATTTTTCGGCATTTATCGGTATTTACCAAATACACAAAACTAATCATAATTTATCTTCAATTATGTGCGTGCTAACCAAGCAGGGAAGCTTGACATTTTTTCCCTGTTTTTTTATGTTGCTTTTGCAGGTTTTTCATGGTCAAGGAGGATCTCTCCACTATGGTCCCATGGCAATGGCGACTGCTCTCACAACGTAGGCTTTTTTCCGTGTATAAATTCGGAGAAATTACTTCGAATGTTAAACAAATGCATCGTTGGTTGTATGAGTGCATTCGATAACTCGTGTCTCCAGACAAGGTGTACACGTTATCCGAAAAAGTAACTAAATACTCCTTACTCGCCACTTCGCTCGAAAAGCAGCAAAATACTTGTACCACTACCGGTCTTCAGAAGGGAAGACCCACCTCCAAAGTACCGAGTTACTTTCTCGTTACTTTGACGACCAAATACGCAGCTGATTTTGTTTCCATGGTTCATTGTTTTATTTTCAGCAGTCGCTGCGCTGCCTCTCCAAGTTTTCATCAGTTATGTTTCCACGCAGTTGACAATAGGTTCTTCGCCTTCTCCTGTTAGCAACCTCCGGGTTTACATCGGGCCGTGCCAACGGCTCTCAGAGGGCCCAACCTACAACGGGTCCTCGTTGTGTTCTCTCTGGGCGAGAACATTCTCCAGCTGTGGAGTTCGACTCGATGCATTCAGCGACAGACGTCGCAATACTATCATACTGTTTAGTTGTCTTTCGGGCTGCCCATCCGCCTTTGTCGCAATAGACGCATTCTCAGTTTGGAATGAAAGCGATGCTGCTTACTCTGGTATTGTGTAGACTTTACTTTCTAAAAGTAACAATATACCGTCACTGCTGTTGCTTGACTCTGAAAGTACTAGTACGTTACTCGTTCCTATTCTAGAAAAGTAACTAAACGGGTTAAGGCCCGTTCTACGCTCTTTGCAACTGAGTACGACCGAGAGAGACGAGATCTGCTAAAACTTCTTAAAATTTCTTAGGACGAGAGAACACACTGGCACCTGGCGCCATCTATGCGGTGACCTTGGAACCGCATTTCACGAGAGCGAAGGTTTTGCGGGATTTCCGAGATCAAATGTGCGTAATACCTATAAGAACAGGCTCGTTTATAACGTTGACAAAAGTTTTTCGAGCCAAGAAAGAAAGGATAATGCGCGAGAGAAATAGAAAATATGCCGGACCGCCAAGTTTACACTGCTACCCAATAGATGTGCGCCAGTGCGTCCTCTCGTTGTAAGCGGTTTTAAGGAACCCAGGTTTAAGAAGTCGCAAGATTGTGAACGGGCCTTTACTCGTTACAGAAAAAAAGTGGACAGATAGAAGTAACTCGTTACCAGCAATTTATGCCGTACATGTCTAGACTTTCACCTACGATGTGCCGCAAACGAACGCTAAGAGCCATTCACAGTTCTCCATGACGCGCGACTCCAAGCAACCGTAAGGCCATGGACAAGCCCTAATATATGGAGTGGCCTGTGTATTCCTGGAATGCGCCTGACTGGGAAAGTACCGCGCTCTAAAGGCTATGTTCCAAATCTTACCCGAAGGGATTCAGTTACTCCGGAGGATCAGGTCACGTGACAAAAGATAGAGGAACGCTGGACGTGGGTAGTTTTTTTAACACTAAGAAAAAGAACATTTACCTATACAGTGAGGTCAAGTAAATATCGGAACACATCAAAAACGTTGCTCATGAATTCCGCCTGGTTACGTCACAGAAGTGTCACATTGTTGCCGGATGCGACCCTGGCGGCCGCAGGCGTTGTGGTTGTCGCAGACGCTTGCTCTGCCTCGAATAGCCTCTCCAGCTTGGCACTCCGCGCAAGATTCAGCAGCCAGGGGTTGGGACGCCGCGACGACAGCGCCGCTAGCTTCCACTCCTACTCTGTTGCCGACTTCTATCACCAACCTCCAGGATCGCGACGTCCGACCACATAACACACTTGCTTTTCTGACGTCCCTCGTTGCCACTTTGAACCACTGTTGATGTGTGGCGGAGAGGAAGCAAACGCAGCAGTCGAAGACGCATTCCAGGCACTGCAGTTCCGGTGGCTCGTAGTGTCCCTTCCGGTACTATTGCGGGGACGATATGATCTGCGACTGGCAAGTTCGGGAAACCAAACTTTCGGACCTTTGGATAAAATCGAGAAATATTAAAGCCTGTAAGTACTGCAGAAATCCCCCCCCCCCCAAACCCCAACAAAAAAAGAAGAAGAAAGTATTGGTTAGGGTGTTTGAGCTCATTATGTCCGCGGATTCCCAACTCCTGTCTGCTGGTGACCGTTGTGCACTCTATAAAAGCAGTAGTATAGGAACCTTGAAACCCTTGCTGCAGGAGAACGATGCGGCTATGTGACGTGAAGTAACTCGGTAGTCATTGATCGGCAAGAATAAACAATATTAAATAATGATATTGCTGGCCAGCGTGAACCTCTCCCAGCAGCACGAAAAACAATGCTTCTTTTTCTTTTCATTTGGTGAAAACTCACTTGGCGTGTAGCACACATAAGAGAATTGTGACCTGGATAGCTCATTTCAGACCAGCACGTGACACAGCCAACTGAAGAAAAAGGATCTGAATATTGCCCAATTAGCATGCCAGCACACGCAAACGAATATATACACGGTGTTTTTGTTTTATTTACAGATTTCTTTTAAAATAGCTCGGAAGCTGTACTAATGTGGTATGTGCAAGTGAGTTATGGGGTTAAAGGGACGTAATATAGAGGAAATCGTCACGATAAGTCAAATAATCTACTAAAGCCTGTTAATTAACACCTTAATTAGGATGAATTAACATATAATTTTACTTAAAGACTCGACGAGTTGTGTCGAAAACCACTAAATCAGTAAATTTTAGATAAATCTGGGGCGCGTGAGAAACATTCGAGCGCTAAAGCTACAAGTTGTGCAACCTGCGCAAGGCTGGCGGTGCGGGAACGCGGTTAATAAAAGTTGCACAAATTACGCTTGTAACGTTAGTGATAACTTTAGCACACCACCGCGCTGCGCTTCCCACGCGCTCCGAGTCTTTGTAAAATGCACTGATTTATTGGTTTTCGGTGACGCTCGCAGGTTTCTAATTGGAACCACATGTTTATTTTCACTACTTCAATATCTACCGAAAAAAATGTTTGCTACTTCGCCGATTTACGGGAACGATTAGCCTCTTAAACTATGTCTCCTTGGTCGTAGAGCTCACTTGCACAAACAACAATTGTGTGGCTTTCGCAACTTTTTTTTTTAAAGAGTTCTGTCATGTTTAGGAATCTAAACAAAAAAAAATCATCTTGGAGACACGTCTTTCATTCGGCTTCTATTCATAATTTCACGTGGCTCTGCTTTCAGGAGCAACAGCAGCGACCCACTGACTGGGAGCGGATACGAGTCCCGCCGACCCTGGGGCTTCTGCCAAGACCTCCGTTCTGCGGGGTACGACCTGAACGGCACACAGGCAGGTCACGCAATACAAGGCCTGTGCATGTTTCGAGTCTCCGAGCCGTTGTGCTGTGCCGCAAAGATGGAATGGTTCGGCTGAAGGCCGCAGTCCGACGGGGTTCCAGCCAGATGATACGGGTTCTTCTGTTACGTTCTGAAGCGTGCTTTATGTTGTGAGGCCTCCACAAGTTTCCCCGCTAAATTTAGCGGGAAAATTGGCGTCACAGTTTTAAGTTGTGACGTCTGCTGATACCATGAGATCACGTGACGTCAATATATCCCCGATAAAAAATGGAGGGGAAATTGACGTCACGTGACCTCGGGTCGCGTGGCGTGGTCACGTGACGTCACCTCACAGTGTCACGTGACATGACCTCACATGACGTCGTCAAGTAACGTAAAGTTACGGTGTCACCTGGACCATGCAGGGCATGACGTCGGGTCTTGCGACATCAATTTCCCCGCTACATTTAGTGGGAAGGTTAGCGGCGCGTTAGGTGAGCTCGTGGTGTCATAAGGCGTTACATATGACGTCATGGTTTTATGTGACGCCAAATTATCACGCCACGCCACAGTGTCACCTCAAGCCACAATTTCCTCTCTAAATCTGGCGGGAGAATGCATCCGCTACGTTCTGATAAAAAGTACCGCTTGTTAAAACACAATCAAGCGCTAACGCACCTTCATTCTTGGGATTTCTAGGCCAGGCAATTTTGTTTTAAACGCAATTAAAGGCGGAACGTGGCTTCGCCGTTGGCAGTAATGTTAGTTGTCCTTTCAGACCAAACATTTCGAAATTAAAATTTAATTACACAAGGTATAAATCAAATTGCCTGAGGTAAAGTTCTGGTACTCTTCCTCTAAAAATGTCATGTTGTAAAAAGGAAAAACACTTTTCTAATTTGATGTTTTATGACCTCATGAAAAATGCGACCTCAAAGACGCAACAGAAGTGTCGTCAACTGAAGCTATTTCTTCTTCGATGAAGTTAAAGCTCGCCTGAATGCGCTACAATTGACGGTTTGGACGCGAGGAGAATCGGCCACGAGATGACCATTCAGGAGAACGTCTTTCGTGATTCAGCGCCGGCAGTGGCAAAGGCTTTTGATTTCGAGTGGAAATGGGGAGGCCCGCGCGGCCTTCGATAGGATGTCACTGCTTTCACGGTCTCCGCGCTTACATTGACAAGGCTGAAAACAAGAGTACAAAAAATGCAATGATAAAAGCAGTTTCCAGGGTGGAACTTTTGATGATAAATCAAAGCTCACTCGTGGCCGATCTGGCGTGGTGTAGTCATATTTAACGCAAATGTTGATGTATCTTATAGGCGTTGATTCTACAAATGTAACCATGGAATACTGCTTCAAATGAAGCATTGCCGATTCACATTAAACAAATCTAACTACTTTTTAATATAGTACTCTGATGGACTGAAATGCATCAAACGAATATCCGTGTCTGTTGACACCGGTCACATTCCATAAAAAAAGTAATAATGCTACTGAACTCCAGGCGGCAACGCCTGGAGTTGAATGACGTTTGACAGTACGTACACAGTACTGCGTCGCCTCCGCAAGCGCTGCAACAAACTCTATTGACTCCTGCTACATTCCAAAAAAAATAGATTAAAGCTATTTTGCTTAGGGTCTATAGGTAAAACAGGCTGTAGCAGATGACGGCAGGAACGCAGGTGAGGGGGTCTTCGTTCTCACCTGCGCTACTCTCCTCTGCATGAGGCTCCTCAGTGTCGTGTTGTAGATAGAGAGACATAGCAGGACGTTCCCATAATTCGTGGCGCGCTTCGCGCGCGGCCATTGAAAGTGTCTGGAGCAGGTGTATTGAGAACATAGCCGCCTCTGTGGGTCTGACAACTAGATACGTGTCGCAGCTTCCCTGCGGGTAGAATCGAATCTCCGCAAAGGTAACCGCAATTTTACAGTGTAATTTGAAAGGGGGCATGCTTTAGCCGAGGTTTCGGTTCTGCACTGCACTACACTGTTAGCGCGAACTAACGGTCGTCGTCTTCTGTTATTTTTTTTAATAAGTCAAATTGTTTCTTATAAGAATTACTTGTGTGGTAGGAAGTTCCAAGTTAAGGTACTAACCTATAAATTTTAGGGGAAGGTGCAATAAAGCGCCAATGTCGTGTTCGCACAAACGGTGAACAGCGGTGTACGTCAATTTAGATAGATGGATTATTATTTTGTACATTTAAGTACAGGCCACATATGAAGGCTTTGCTGCCCGTACACATGTGCCTATGTTGCAGGCTTTCTCACAGGCGTATTAATATATTTTCTAATATAAAACGTAAACCTCAAAGTATATATATATTTTCACTGAAATAGCACTTGTTCCATGACCTTCAACACGTCCAGCCGAGCTCACTGCAGGTATGTGAAAGAAAAGACGTGCTGCAGTTGGATCAATGAGTCCCAAATATGGCAGAGCCAAACAATATGGGAGCGTGCGACAGCTAAAAGGTACGCACCGCGCGCGCACCGCCCAGCAAGCATACTGGTAACGCCTTCTATAACGGCAGCGTCCGCGCTACGTCGCATAGGAAGCCCTGCCGGTTCTGACCTCTTCTAACGCGCCGACAGCGACTTGGCCGTGCAGCACCAACGCTTCCCGGTGCCGTATTTCTCGATCTTCTCCGTGGCAAAGGATTGGCGCATTGTCATTCGAAAACCTGCATATGCATGTTCAGCGCCGCGCTGTTCCCATTCTCTGGTCATTGCGTCCCGCAGAAGTTGCTCGAGCTCGGGTTTGATCGTGTCCCACGCAGTTGTAAGCGGCCACCGACGGCAATACACCACCATTTGTTTCGTTAATCTGCGCTGGCATAGGCCTCTGGGAAGGGCTTGTGTGTTGACGTTCCGGAAATCCCTACGGGGCGACATTCACAAGTGCCAGTGAGTGGCGAAATGTACGTGAGAAGCATTTTTTGGCTCTCTCATTATCAGATTGCTCCTCGCTCGATGGCGGATCCAGTAGACGTACTCGAGATTGAGATGATCGCGGCAGTATTCACCAAAGCATGGAGGGGATATGTTTTCTCTTTTGTTTCTTCAACAATTTTACAGGCTTGTTGTAAACATATTGGCGCTCCAATATGACCCCGAACGTCGTTGCATAGCGCTGTGCTCAGGTGAACTGATGCTGATTAGAAAGGCTAGCTCCCATACAGGATGTCTATGCGAAATACTTCTTCTAGGTAGCCGCACTGTGGCGCCACTGTCTTGTCGCACGCTGTTAATGTTTCCTATCAGTGTAGTGCGAGACACAGAGTGTTAGTAGCACTTGAGAGCGAAAAGCCTTGGTCACACTGCTTACATCATGCAAAACGCCAGTCTGTATACATATTCGAGATGCTGAGTCACTTGGTACAGGATTCGAGACGTGTGGCGATGGGTTCAGCAGAAACCTGGGCATGCGGCACTCGAACCACGGATATACGCGGTGACTGGTTCTCTGGCAGACTGTCTTTTGTATAATGTATATGAGCACTGAGGTCACACTGCTCGACGATACAGCTTCGTTGCTCCTCTCAGGTATGATAAGGCTATACCTAATTCTTTGTGGTTTCTTATATTTCAGCTTTAACGAGATATTTACTCCAGGTGCTCGTTTATTACATTTTCAGTATTCTGCCGCAAGTTGCACGGTAGAAGCGCCTATGGAAGGCGTCGTGAGAGAGTGTGGCTCAACGTGGAGGCAGGGTGGGTATTGTCTTCTGCGGTATTATCGCATTTTGTCTAATCTGAATTCTAGTGCATAACTACTTTTAACAAAATCTGAAATCCTGTAAAAGATCCTGCAAGAGAAGTTTGTACAAACCGCCGGAAACTTCTTGGAGGCCTGGCAGCACTGTCCGCGCGGGTTTTCGTCTGCCATCTTGTTCTGCGTCGGGGTTTCTCGACGTTTCGTGTATGTGGCATGATACCTGTACTTAACATTTAAAAAAGAATCGGGTGAGAGTTACCGTGGTGCCTTCATTACGATGTATTCGACCAGGCTCGGCGGACATAAGATGAGAAGATAACCGTCATTACAAGACCTTGATTAGCCAAGCTTCTCAAGTCTCGCTAGCTTCTAAATTGCTGGTTTTGCGGTAGTGCTGGTGTTGCAATTGCAGGTTTGACGGCAACTGCTGGTAGTAGAAGCCATGTCAACCTAGATAATTTGCGAAAAAGGCTATCCTGTTTGAGATATTTGTATTAATCAGCTTTTACGCTTTATTCGCTCTACTTCAGAGTTGAGCGGGAAATGAGTGCCAAAAGCCCTACAACGAGGCTTGGCAAGAGCGACGTGCATGGTCGTTTCCTCAGTGATGTCGTCACGAATTCGACAGCTTTCTGTCGGTACACACACCAATATAGGCTTTACAAACGCGCCAAATTGCAGCCGACGCTGCTGGTCTTCTCTTGTCTTTACCGAGGAGCCGAGCCACTGAAGCGGGCGGTAACGACCTATACTAAGGAGAAGGACACAGTAGAATCTAAAATGGCAGTAACTTGTCCTAATCCACATAAAGAAGTAATCCAATGGAATGAAGAGACATTCGTCAACACCGTAAAACGCGGCTTGCCAAAAGTAAGAAAGGCGTTTCTGCGTAACCGCCCTATTTGTCGAGAAACTGAGGAGAGAGGGCGAAGACGGGGAGAACTCCCGACCACCGGTTGAGCGAATGAGCGGCTAGACCTTTAAGCCAAACGCTTTGACTCCACCGCATCCGTCGCACGCGTGAAACATTCCGCAAGTACTCGAACGCGTTCGACGAGTGCAGTGGCGCCGAAGGCGGCCAGCTCGGCGTTTACCCCCTAATCGCTCCAAACAGGGCCTCAGCATCCCGGCGTCCCCGCGCGCTCGTCGTCCTCCTCTCTCTCAGTCTCTTGCCCGCATAGGGAGCGTGCGGCACCTGGGGGAAGGGTGTGCCGTTCCGCCTTGGAAGCAAGACAGACGAGAGCGTCCGGCAAGTTACGTCTGCCCCCTCAGATCCTCTCCCACAACGCCCGCCCCCCTCAGACCTGTCCCACAACGGCCGCCCCCTCAGACCTGTCCCACAACCTCTGCCCCCTCAGACCGGTACCCGCCAACGTGCCTACCCCCTCAGACCTGTCCCACAACGTCTGCCCCCTCAGACCTGTCCCACAACGTCTGCCCCCTCACACCTGTCCCACAACGTCTGCCGCCTCACACCTGCACCACAACGTCTGCCCCCTCAGACCTGACCCACAACGTCTGGCCCCCTCGGGACCTCGGCCCGCCAAACCTCGGGCTCCCCTCAGACCTGGCCCCGCAGTCGTCGGCCTCTAGCACCTGGCCCTACAACGCCTGCCCTCAGACCGGTCCCACAACGTTCTGCTCCCCCACACCTGTCCCACAACGCGTCTGCCCCCTCACACCTGTCCCACAACGTCTGCCCCCACACCTGGTCCTTCCACAACGTCTGCCGCCTCACACCTGTACCACAACGTCTGCCCCCTCAGACCTGTCCCACAACGTCTGCCGCACTCACACCTGTACCACAACGTCTGCCCCCTCAGACCTGTCCCACAACGTTCTTGGCCCTCACAGACCTGTCCCACAACCTCTGCCCCCTCAGACCTGTCCCACAACGCCCGCCTCCCTCAGACCTGTCCCACAACGTCTGCCCCCTCAGACCCGTCCTGGCACACCGTCTGCCCCCTCACACCCGTCCCCACAACGTCTGCCCCCTCACACCTGTCCCGGCCACCGTCTGCCGCCTCACACCTGTACCACAACGTCTGCCCCCCAGACCTGACCCACAACGCCTGCCGCCTCTGGCACACCTGTACCACAACGTCTGCCCCCTCAGACCTGTCCCACAACGTCTCCGCCCCCTCAGACCCGGACCCACAACGTCTGCCCCCTCAGACCTGTCCCACAACCTCTGCCCCCTCAGACCTGTCCCACAACCTCGGCCCCCTCGTGACCTGTCCCACAACGTCCGCCTTCCCCCAGGACCTGTCCCACAACGTCTGCCCCCTCACACCTGTCCCACAACGTCTGCCCCCCACACCTGTCCCACACCGTCTGCTGCCTCACACCCCGTACCTATCGCCCGCCCCCTCTCGTGACCTGTCCCACAACGTCTGCCGCCTCACACCTGTCCCACAACTGCCCGGCCCCCTCACACCTGTCCCACAACATCTAAGCCCTCCCAGACCTGTCCTGCCACCTGCCCGTTTCCGCCTCACACCTGTGGCCTGGCCAAATGCCCGGCCCCCAGACCTGTCCCACAACCTCTGCCCCCTCAGACCTGTCCCACACCGTCTGCCCCCTCACACCTGTCCCACAACGTCTGCCCTCACACCTGTCCCACAACGTCTGCCCCCCAGACCTGACCCACAACGCCTGCCCCCCAGACCCAACCCCATGCCTGCTCCCCTGCCCCCTCAGACCTGTCCCACAACGTCTGCCCCCTCACACCTGTCCCACAACGTCTGCCCCCACACCTGTCCCACAACGTCTGCCGCCCTCACACCTGCACCAAGTAACGTCTGCTCCCCTGACCTGTCCCACAACGGCCCGCCGCCCCCACACCTGTCCCACAACGTCTGCCCTCTCACACCTGTCCCACAACGTCTGCCCCCTCAGACCTGTCCCACAACGTCTGCCGCCTCACACCTGTACCCACCCGTCTGCCCCCAGACTGTCCCACAACCTCTGCCCTCCAGACCTGTCCCACAACGTCTGCCCCCTCACACCTGTCCCACAACGTCTGCCCCCCACACGCTGTTCTCACAACGTCTGCCCCTCAGACCTGTCCCACAACGTCTGCCCCCCAGACCTGACCTGGCCAACGTCTGCCCCCCAGACCTGTCCCACACAACCTCCCGCCCCCCAGACCTGTCCCACAACGCCCGCCCCCCACCCAACCCACACCGCCCCGCCCCCAGACCTGTCCCACAACGTCTGCCCCCCTCACACCTGTCCCCACAATGCCCGGCCCCTCACACCTGTCCTGGCCAACGTCTGCCGCCTCACACCTGTACCACCGTCTCTGTCTCCTCAGACCTGTCCCACAACGTCTGCCAGCTCTACACCTGTCTCACACCGTCTGGGTTCCCTCATGACTCCATCCCACAACGTCTGCCCTCACACGGGTCCCACTGTCTGCTGCCCACCTGTACCAATAACGGCCTGCTCCCTCAACTGTCCCACAAATGCCCCTGCTGCCCACACTGTACCAACGTCTGCCCCCTCACTGTCCCACCGTCTGACCTCAGACCTGTCCCAACTCTGCCTCAGAGACCTGCTGTCCCAGCACGCCTGCCTCTGTGACCTGTCCCACACTGTCTCCCTCAGACCTGTCCAAACACCTGGCCCCCTCACCTGTCCCACAACGTCTGCTCTCACACTCCACCCAGTCTCCGCCTGCTGTCACACCTGTACCACCGTTCGGCCTCAGACTGTTCCATAGAATACCTGACCCCGTCTGTGTTTACTACCCGCGCTCTTCGACCGATCTGACCTGAGTACACCTGCACACACCGAAAACTAGACAAAATGTATTGATTGCATCGCTAGTAAAGCAATCAGCTTTGGGTTATTTGTAGCAGTTCTATATGGCATCCTGATGTACGTTTGTTGGTCACAGCCCACCTGTCTGACGGTCACAGCAACAATTAAACCTAGTAAGACACGACCATAAACTGAATTGTGCAAATAGTTACCTGTTTATTTTTTGATAGTATCTGTTTTCGTCATACAAAGCCTCAAGTCCAAAGTTGCCTTTAATACTATGTTCAGGTAAAAAGTATCACGCCCATCTAATTGAGTTTCTAAATTAAGGCCACGAATATGAAAGCGTTAATAAACGAGAGTAGTGAAATGATAGGATAAAGAATTCAACGGTTTATTAAGAATTGTCACCTATATAGCATTGCCCAAACCGTTAACATCCAATCGCCAACGTGCTGTTTCAACTTTGTCTTCATCTACCCAGCCAAATACAGCGATGAGCGCTGATTTAAATTGCGTTTTCTTCTTTATCTAGTTCCCCCCCAGAATTTTACCTGCTCTTTACTGTCTTCTAGAAACCCAGCCAGTCAGTCAGTTATGTTTCATCGTCATAGCATCATGATGGGCCCCGCGTTAAAGGTAATGCCACAAGTTGTAAGTCATGTTCATCATTGCTGTTTCCAGTCACCCACAATGTAGACCTTGCCAACAACAACTACGCCATTGGCATACGGTATTGCACCTGCAGTTTTATACGGCGCTTTTATCCAAATTATTAATGCGAATAGTATTTTAATGCGAATAGCATTCTTTGGATACTTCACGCACTTTTCGTCTATGTATCATCTATCTATCTATCTATATCTATCTGGCTATCTAACCTCTTACGCCGCGGGTCGATAAATAACAAAAAGACCGGCGCCGGCTGGGATTCGAACCGTTGACCCTTTGATCAGCAGGCAGACGCGCTAACCACAGAGCTATGAAGGCAGTCATTCAACGCACTTTAAACGGTTGTTTATATCTTTACCATAGACGCGCTGTACAGCTGTCACGCTATCGCGGCGCGCGTCATGCACGAGAGCTCATTCCGCCTCGTAGGCTGAGCACGGTCGCTAGCTCACCCTCTCCCGCGCTCGGGAGAGGTGATGTAGCGGCCGTGCTCAGCCTCACGAGAGCGGAATGAGCCCTCGTGCATGGAACGCGCGCGCACCGGTAGCTGTGACAGCGCTGCAAAGCGCGTCCTACGGTAAAGATATAAACAACCGTTTAGAGTACCGTTGGTTGAGACTAGCTGAGACGCCAGAAAGTCTGGTCGGTACCATTTTGAGTGTTTGTGCGTATGGCGCGTGCTTTGCTCGCCTTCCTAAGTGACACAAACGCACGTGCTGGGCTGCGGAGATCGTGCGCAGGGCTGTGAAAGTGTCAACAAATTTAGAATCGCCTCAAGAGTGGGCTGGCGTATCTAGAGTGTGCTGGCCACCTGACGAACGCGCATAACTCCGCACCGTTTGATGCTATTCGCATTAACGTAGATAATCATTCCCAAAGGATGGGTTCTGCTGATTTTTTCCGCCTTGTCAACATCGCATATCCGCGTTTACACGGGCGGAAACCACGGCACGTCGTATCCATCAGCTACCTTTTTTAGATTATGCGACACTGTGGCGCAATAAGTACAACGATCAAAATTCTTCCTTCTTCTTACTTGCCTTCGCTGCCTTTTTTACTTCTTTTTTAGCTTTGAAGAAGGCCTCACAACAATCCAGAGATTAGGCTGTGCACCCTGAAAACGTTAACCTTTGATTGTCGTTCAAAAACTGATTTCATCCGGGAGGATTGCAACTTTTTACAGAGTTTACCTGCATATACAAAGCCATACCCCTCTACTGTTTAGAGGAGTACTTTCCAAACAAACCAGACTTTTTCTTATGTTGACAATATCAACAGACATGTTCTTCAGAAAAAAGGATCAAAATGTCTAAAATAAAATACAGTTATTCAGGCAATTCCCAGGTGAAATTGTTCCCGCTCGACACCTCCTAAACAATCCGACAATCTTCTCAACTGTTTCCTCCAACCCGTGAGTTCAACTCCAAAAATAAAAAAATAGCTATCTATGTATCTGCATGTCTAACACATGAAACTTGCAAAACCTATCTGAAATTGGCGGTCCAGTGATTAAAAAATGTTACACAAACAGGGGAAAATCTCTGTTTATTCAATGCACACACCAGACTTTTAGACAAAATATCGTCAGTCAAAACCACGGGCAGTCGACTGAAGATAAAAAAGACTAGCAGCTCCAAAAATGATCGCTGCTAACGCCTGCGGAACTTTGAAATCTAATTTCTCCAGTTCGTTGGAATTTATCCTGCAAAAGAGCCTTGAGGAAGTCCATCGCGAGTGGAACGGAATAATATGTCCTCAAACGTTCAAAATATATTGCAGACAGCACTTTGGCAACCTTCTAAGTTCATTGACTATCTCTCAGCGAGCTCCGGACCAAAAAGGGTCTTTAGCGCAAGAGGCGCTCAAATGGCGCTGTAAAAACCGACTGATCCGGAACCTGCCGCGCTTTTTTCCTATTGCCACGGCTTTAGCGACACCAGGTTGTGCGTTTTTCCTCATGAAAGTTTCAAAATTCCACTTTCTGCCTTGTCTGCATCTTTTCTAAATGTTCAGGTTCAGACCTTTAAAATCAATAGCCGCAGACGTGAGTTCGGTCGAAACTAACTTCTTTAGTTTTTATTCATTGCCTCGTACGTTTTTTTCCTCAACCGCCTTCTGCAGATACAACAAAGCCCTCCTTATCGGCCTGCAATAAGCGAGAGTTCGTTGAGCTTGAAAATCCACAACCTTCTTGCATGTGGTTTGCCTAGGGTGTCGACTGGATGCTTTCGTGCCCATGCCATCACCAGTAGCATGCCCCTGTTCTGTTCCCTAGCGCTCTTCCGGATCCAAACGGATTCTATCATCTCCCTTACCGAATTTTTCCTTGACTCGACCACCAGCGGGAAAATCAGGTTGCCATCAAGTCAAGGAATGTATTCCGAATCTCCTTTAAACCTAGCCATTGGCGAGTGGAATAACCTACCTGAAACCAGTATGGAGTGTCCTGATTGCGTTTTATTTAGAAATGCTTGCGAAGAATTATTCTGCTAAACTTGTTTGTATACATGCAATTTGAATGAGTAGATACCCTTTACTTTTAGCTTTGTGTAATCCCAATTTTTTTATATGTATTTTATGTATTACAAATGTTTCCACCTCCTGACAAGTCCTTTTGTTTTATTTAGAAATGCTTGCGAAGAACTGTTTTGCTAATTTTGTTTGTATACATGCAATTTGAATGAGAAGTTACCCTTTACTTTTATAGTTTTGTGCAATCCCAATTTTTGATTTTTTGATTTTACGTATTTGTGTAATACAAATGTGTTACGCACTTTTTTCTCCCTCACTTACAGTAATGCCCTCGGGCGATTTGAGGTAATTAAATGAAATGAAAAAAAAAGGAAAAGGGTTTGCAACTTTTTTTTTGAAAACGCACCGATGCCCAACGTTGTTGTGCGTGTTCTCGCGTCCTCTCCACCCGCGTATTGCTCGGAGCTGGGTATTCAATCACATCCCCACAATCGCAAGCATCACTGACCGTATGCCACAACGCCATCGCCATGTGTTTCGTTTATCTGCGCTAGAACATGCCCCCACGAAGAGTTTGTGCGTTCTAATGGGTCGAGAAAACATTACGGGGATTTTTCACATTCACCAGAAAGTATAAAATCTGCTAACAAGTATTTTCCCCTCTTATTGTGTAGAGATAGCACCCCTGCCAGTCAAGGAATTTAGATGCGGTCGGGATTGAAATGACCACGGCTGCCACCGAAAGTAGATGTGCTCATCGTCCGGGGTATTCAGAAATAGGCTACCGCCGACTGTATTGACGCCGGTATAGAGCTGCAGTTCGGATAAGTTTGCTGGATTAGAAATCGTATCAGGTTGCACCACGCGATGTCTATGCAACGGCAGCAGGGAGCCCAATCTACTACCGTCTTGTCGCACGCTTCCGATAGACGTACCTCGAAAATCTCAACGTAATAAAGGGCTAAAGTAACGTAAATATTGGCGCTATTTGAAAGGAAGTAATTACTTTTGGGGCCGCTTCCTCCTAGAATCCTCTAAAATATTGATTAAAGGCACCTTCTTATTTTACGAACATGGTCTTGATTAATGACCCGTGTCCATAACCTTTATTTGATTCTGACTAAATTATAATTGGGGAATAACTCAGCTTTTTCAACTGTTTATCCACAAGAAATTCTTTGTACCGGAAGAAAATGCATGGAAATTACTTTATGAAAGTTACAAGAGGCTATGTAGACTTATGAGAAGCTATTAGATACCTCAGTTGTTAAGGAGCACGTCCAGCGCCGACTGGTTAAATATGTCACTTCATACCGCTTGAATCCGCTCTATAATGTATTGCAGATAATTGAAATCATTTTTCATAATAATGATAACACGTTACTTCGCCTCCCGGATGGGTTTTAGTAGATGACATAAGTTTGCTCGCTGCCGCCTGCTTCGCTAATGCACCAGTGGTACGGAAGCCAGAACACTGCAAGTTTGACATACGGCATGAACCATACACGAGCATCAAGCGTTTACGCCTATAGAGATGGAACGTAACATTCTTACCAGCTGTATGACGTCTGCAGCCAGCCCTAACAAATATCTTTCAACTGGCATCAGGCGGTGCTGATTCGTGGTGTTATCAATGATGATGACAGTGCTTCTGATACTTCTGTAAAACGGTGAGCCGGATGCACTGCTTTCAAAGTATTGAGATCTCGAACGTTCGCCGTGCGTTTAGGGGTTGAACGTTAGCTAATGAAATTTCAAGTAGATATTTTTTCTGTAACCAAAATAGACAAACAATCTGTTAAGAGAAATCCTCCACCAGCCATGTTCGTGAAATGGCGCCATAAGTTACATTTATCGCTAACTCGGTCCTGTAAACAAGTTCGCCACAAGTTTAGAAAGTTTGCTGGTCTTGTCACATTTTTTTTTAATTTTTTTACAGGAAGAGTGTAATACTTTTCCTGTAAAAATAAAAAAATGACCAACAAACTATCTTGAAATTAAGGTAAAATCCATGATCTAAATGCAGATTTGGTAAAACTTTGAACTTTCTATGTTCAGTTGCCGATTTTATTGTGGTTAGTTTTACAGCGTAAGAAACACTACGGCTACCTTATAGTAGCGATATTTTAATATAACGGGACTACCGAAAGGAAAATGCGGAACTTCTCTCTGAGATGCAGGCATGAGCCCTTCCCGATAGCCTTGCCGCCGTTCCCGAGAAACACGCACGACACCGGCAGCGAGCACGACTACACTGCCGCCTGATGAAAGCCCGTTAGCAAGTCCTACGGAGGTTCCTGGCAGCGTGAATCATCAACTGACTTACAAATAAATTGTATAATTAAGCCTCTGAAATAGAGTTGATTCAGAAATCTATACCTGAGATAACGTTCGAGAGGCAGTAACCCGCTGCGAATAAGCCTGTAGTATTAGAAAATGATATTTCACCAGTGTAATGACAGACATGACATTGCGAAATCATACTTCACCAGCTTGTAGCATACGCGTAGAAATTTTCGGGTCGCCAGTGCCGAGAAACATTCAGGCCAACTTCATATCGGCGTGATTTTCCTTCAAGATACGCCCTGTCACGCCGCCTGCGTTCCTTGCAGAATGTCATGAATGTGACCTGAACTATTACCAACCCACCCTGCATGCCGAATTGTCAGCGCGACATGTTCACGGCGCTCAGACAGCATTTTCACAGTGATGATTCCGCCATGAACGCTGTGCGGTGGCGGTGACTGGCAAGTTGAGAGGAAAAATTCATTGATGGATCAAATGACATGTCTGGCAGCCTAACCGGGACAAGTTTGCCGGTCAAATTGCCAGCATGTTAATCACCCTCAACCTTGTCACCTATGAAGTTACAGTTAACTAGAAGGGAAAGATGGGGCGTTCTGTCACTTCTTATAGCAGTCGAGAACAGTGAGCCCCAATTTCTTTAGGGGCTTCCAGTTTCTTGCGGCCCCCATTCCTAACACTTTAATAGAGTTCTGTAAAATGCGGCGGCAGAAAAGACCGGATCGGGTGTTTTGGGGTCAGGTAATCGCGATGATAAATATAACTGTTCAATAACGCGAAGCGTTCACTAGTGACTAAAGAAATGCAAAAATATGCCAGAACTACGCTGACCTTTACTGTAACTGGATTTGCAGCTGCAAAATATTTTGTATGAATTTTAGTATTTGCTACGTAGTCGAGATAATCGCGTAAAATAAAAATAGAGGAACCCCAAAAAGGAGTGGCACTAAATGTTCAGGGTTTTGTGACAAAGATTTATTGGCAAGCCACACTTTGTTTGAAACAATATTATATTACCTTGATTGACTAGCAAGTCATGTAACACACATAAATTGTTTCCAGCGAAGAAACTAAAACATATATATTTCATTATAAGGCAAACTTTACTTTGTCTGTTAAAAAGTGGTTTATAATTCTAAATAACTTAGGATGATTTGTATTATGAATAGAAGAAATATATTTCTATTATGTATGAATTTAACATTTCGTAAGGTCATGCTAGAGGTTTATACTGCGATGTCTTGTTACTATGGACCCCGTATAAATAGGTACCCTGCTACATAGATACATATTTTGGGACAAACTTGATAAATAAATGCCTTTGTTTTTATAAAGCCCACCTACGAACGTTTTTTGGGAACGATAAGTTCATGCTCAATTGTATATCACTGAATTCTTGGCATTCATTGGGACATTCACGGTGCATCAGTTGCTGATAATCATTGATAGCTCTCCTCAATTGTGGTTCGTATCAAAATTGTAGGAGAAAAAAGCACACAATTCTCCCTTTTCATTTTTAAGATAGATGATGCAACCACTGTTTAGAAGTTCGCAAATGAGTTCGCACCATAGTGATTCAGCATTTGTAGGTGATTTATCACTTTAGAAATATGAGAGACAGTTTCAGCACGGACCATTCAGCAAGTTCTAACATTCGCAACGCTTCGCCACTAGCTCTGCAAACTTTTAATCAGACCTATCATAGTAGATGGCGGACGGTAAGTGCCTATCACCAAGGTAATCACCTATAACTGTTCCTGTGGTTGACACGTAATACTTTATAGAGAACATCTGTGAGAAAACATCTATTAAATAAATGTTAACGTATAAAATATAGAATGATATGCAATTATCATTGTTTTGAAAATTGTAGTGCAGAAAACGGCATCCCTATTTTATGATAATGTATCCCCGTGGATAGTTGTTAAATCAAATTGTAGATCGCCGTAATTTTGATAAACTCTATTTTTTTAATGAGAAGGCATAGTGTTAACTAAAACTTAACTAAAATGGGAAACTCGATTCGTTGGTTCAGGGAATCCCATTCTGCGTACATTTCAAGCACGAAGGGATATGGCATTTTTGCGTAGTAGATGAGTTTAGCTGCTCCGCTCCAGCGCGAGCCTAATGCCTTCGACAATGCTTCAAAGTATCGCCTGAGTGTGTAAGAAATAAAGCACAATCAGTTGCATGAGACACGCGATACAGGCAAGGTGTTCTAAACACACCTTCTCGTTCTCGTTCAGTGTGGCTATAGTAATGAACCAGCTACTCCAATATCGTATACATCAAGTTTGTTTGCATTATTCATTCAATAAATTTCGCCAGTCTACAAGCTGAGAAGCTCATGCATCGCCTCTTACTAATAAATCATTTCTTTAAAAAAGAAGCAAAAAAGTTGAATATTTTGTTTTGCCGAGACTGTATGAGGTCGCGTATTCTGTGCGTACGACCGGGCAATGGAGTTCGGTTTTACAGGTAATGCAATTTAGTCCGAAATTTTCGCAACCCTGAGGCAGTTCTACGGCCGCGATCATTGGACTCGATCTCGAGCTCGAAAGTCCGAATGCCTTGACCGAACCGGTAAATGTAGCCCTCACCCAAACGTTTGTTGCTGCGCCTACCCAAAGCTTTTTTTTTTATTTGTCGTTCATCTTCAAATAAAATAAGCAAAACGACTGCGGTGTTTTTTATTTACTGCTGCAAGCCAGTAGTATCCATGTTTTTTTTAATGAATGGGTTTTATTTGCAGAAATGGCTTCGACAAACACGGTTATGCACTCTGTTGCCAAAATTTTTTCCATACCTTTTCCGTATATGATTAAAACAATGGCGTCTTGTCCGTGTGTCTTCCCGTAGGATATATTCTCTAGAAAGACGAAAAAGAAACAAAACTATTTCTAGAAGTAAGATTTGCTATTCAAACTACCCCTCTCCATTCCTAAATGCATCAACGCTTCTTCCAGGCGAAGAGTGGCGTTTTTAAACATAATGATTCGATTTTTAAGAAGGCATCTCGCTTATATCCTTATGCGACAAATACTGCGTAAGCCAGCTCTTTGCCCACACCACGTGTGGAGATTGCGCCTGCGCAGAAACCAGATTGCGTGAGAGGAAGACCAGCCATGCGCCAAGGTCAGCAGCGCCACAGAGCGGTATGACGTCAGAGATCGGAGTCGACGTGTATCTATGCTGCGGCGTACTGCGACCACAACAAGAAATAACAGTGCCTTATTTATTTCTTGTAAACGTGAGTTTACTTGGGGCACTTATTAGCTCCGGGCCGAAACACTGACGCTTAAGTGGTGAACGTTTTGCTCAAATTGCATATGAGACATGAATACTCCCGTAGGTAGTACGCAGACTGCGTTATTGGCATTTATATCTTCAGAATGGCGTTGGTCCAGACCAGCGTTCAGTAGTGAAAAGAGAACACCCTCAACCCATCCGGCAGTCCTTCATCTTTGCGCATGTTTTGTGAGAAAAAAAGAAAAAGAAGACGGCATGTCACGGAAGTTCGCCAGGATGGCATCGATGAGTGATGGCACCAAATGAGGACCCTGGAGTTCGCTCAGCAGGGAATCTTGGAGCACTTGACGTCATCCATTGGTTGGATCACGATTGAGGGTCTTTTCACGTCGGTGGTCGACATTCTGCGGTCGTCTTCGTGCGTGTAGTATACTGCACCTTCTAGCGGCGATAAACGACCATCGCCGCCACGATGACGGTTACCAGGAGTATGATGATGATGATAGCCACAATAAGTCTTACCTGCGAGTATTTTGTAAAAATCAATAGGACGCCAGTTTTTAATTGTGCCGTACACTTATGCCGATGCCAACTCATATAACAATACCCCAACCCCATTTTAATGTAACTATTAATAAGAAAATAATGTCATTGTGAGGCAGTGCAATCTATTCTGGTGTCCTGTATATGGTTTCGTAGCTGCCTGTTTCAAAATCTGTTTTGAGCCCTACAGCGAAAATAAAACTGACGGTCGAGGTACCGGAGCAGAGTAGTCTCTTCTTTAATAAGGCGTTTTCTATGTACGACTTTTTTTTTATGGCACACTTATACTGTTAATCTGTTTTACTTTAATGACTAAGAATCCCATTGCACTTGCGGGCGTGACCACGCGACGTGAATACGTTGGATATTGAGCTTCCGTTTGTACATTTACGTTTCCTTTTATAGTTAATACAATTACAACATTGTGCGGCTATGATGATATTCCATGTACCCCCCCTCTATCATCTCTGGAATGCCCCGTGCGCCTTGAGGTAAATTAGATAAATAAATAAATAGAAAATGGAGTGATGGTGACGGACGCAGTCTGCATGGTCATCACGCTGGTACCGCAGGAACAATCGGCCCGCTTGGTTGTACCAAAGGCTTTCAGAAGAGGTAATTTGCAATCAGTTTACTGGTTTTATTTTGAAAGCGCTAAAAAATACCGGGTGAAAAGCACTAACGCACATTTATAAAGTTTACAAACCAAAAAAGCGGGCTTCAACACGCTGAGCAAAAATGAAAATTAATTTTTAGCGCAGTGCGGGCAGCGTGGGGTGGGTTTTGGCAGCATTGCCTCACTTATTTCTTAGCTCCCGGAAGAGAAAATTGGAAGCCATATATTATCTGAAAGCAGACTCACAAGTTAAAATCTGCTTTTTCCCACGATAAGCGGCTGCACTCATCGTATTTCTGTACTTTGTTCTATCATTAAACCAATCGACTGCAGTTATACTTGTTTTAGTGTACTTGTAATGTGTTCCAGCCTTCGTCCACGTTATGACGTATGATGAAACGAAGTATAGACAGCATAAAATTTCGTTACATGCAAAGCGTTCCTGATTTGCACGATATGCTGTTGAAAGAAATCACTCTTCTAAAGAAAGGAAAGAGAGTTAATTTTTTAACCCCAGATGAATAAATTACGCATCGTTAAAGTACTGAAGCTCCATCCGAATATGAAGCTTACGGTGAAGATAAGATCAAATAAAAAAACATAAAGACTTATAAAGTTAAATGGTGGATCCGAAGTGTCATGTTGTCATGTCGCGATCCTGGCGGTTAGTACTAGAAGTCCCGGCAAACAGTACGAACGAACGCGGGTGTCTCTGTCGTCGCGGCGGTCTCAACTTCTGGCACCTGAAGGTGTGGTAGTCTGTCAGCTGGCGAGCGACCGGCTGCAGCACAGCAGGCGTCCGCCAGATCCACTTGTGACACCACCAGCATCTCGGCCGGGGACAACATGACACATCCATGACGTCATCATGGTAAAATCAAGGGACCGCTCTTTAGGATGAAGGAAACACACCCGTCGGAGACGCCTTCCAGGCACCAGTTCCTAAAAACTGACCGAACAAACACAGGCCAACGTCGCCCGATCGGTGGTCGCGCGCATCGAACCAAAAGCGAGAGAGGGTGTCCCCACCTGAGACTCGGCGCGCGAAAGTCTTCTCTGGACGAGCGGCTCCCGACAGGGTTCCAAGTCGTGGGCTGGTAGGAAGGCCAACGACTGCCCAGCCAGGTTGCCCGGACCCGCGCACGTGGGACGCGGCCCCCGCAGTCCAGAGGCCTCTCAGCGAGCCAACGGGAGAACTCCATCACCTGCGCGATGAATCGATGACTCGATTTTAATCACTGGCACGATGAGAACGGCAGGAAGCTCTTTCAGTTGTCAGGCCTCCAGCCCGAGCTTTGTACCTTCGATGATACTTCCGCGTCTTTGTGAGCTTCGAGCGTGCACACGCAGCCAGTGCACGGCGGAAGGCAACAAGAGAATGCTGGAGGTCGGGCATTCGAAGTGGGCTGTTAGATTGAAAATAGCCTATACTCGGCGTCAGCTAAATTGCTCTACGTTTTCCGGGTGAGTTTAGGTTAGGCAGTGCTCCAACGCTAAGCCAGTTGCGGGAACCACAAAGCCAGTCACGTGCTGTCTGTAGCAGTGCGGGGCTGCAGCAGCGTGAAGCGGTATACGCTAGTTTTGACAACGCAGCACAACATAGTTTACGCCAAATGTTTGCCGCTTGGGGCGGGTCGGTGATCCACTAATGATGACGTCATGCGCTGGCCTTGTCTTCATAGGTACTGGAAGCTGACAGCGAGTCGTCCGGCTTCCTGCGCACGAATTGCGATGACGCAACAACGCCGAGCTCTGATTGGCTTTGATAGAAAGCGACAGTGGGTAGACTTAATGCCAGCTGCCTTGAGGTTTACCCACTTTTTTTCAATCAGCCAATGAGAGCTCGGCGTTCTGACATCATCGCAACCCCACTGCAAGAAGCAGACGAACTTGCGCTCCGCACTCTGGGAACGACCAGAGAAATGGGAGGGAGGAGTACGAGTCCTGTAGGCGTTACTGAAAGAAAAGCAACCGATTAAAATTACAATTACTTTATTGAAAAATGTAACTGATTACAGTAATCAAGTGATGGATCACAAGCATAAATTGAAAAAAATTAGCAGAATATAATTAATAACTTTTCATGTTACTTTTTTTAAACTTTCTGTTACAAAATAATAAAAAAAAAGGCGTACAGATGAAATTCAAAGCGGTTAGATTTTGTTTCTTTTTTGTCATTAAAAGCCTTGTTAAGCTTCAACAACATGTTGTCGTTCGAGCTTATCGTCAATCGTCTTCCCGCGTTTCCCAGTGGGGATATCTTCCACGACGCTAAAGGCCCTCTCGACGGATGGGCTTGAGGGAAGAGCGGTGTTGTAGCGCACAAACACTTCGCGTAGCCAGTGCTTGGTTGTGCAAGGCTTCGACGGACGCTTCCGTCGAAGCACTGCACAACCAAGCACTGCAATCGTTCCTGGACGGATGTTTCGGAGCAGCGTCCGCCGAGCCGAGTGACGCACAGGTAAAAGAGAGCGATTTTTTACGCAAAAAATAGCTCCCCCCCCTCAATAATTTTTAGCTCTTTCGAAAGCATATAATTGATTACTTTTAATTGATTAAGTGAGAAATAGTAATTCAATTAAAGCAAAGGTTACACCAGAAAAAAAGGAAATAAAGCGTTACAATTACAATAAAATGTACTTGATTACAAATAATCAATTACTGAAAAGATTACAAGTAGTTTGGTCCAAGCACTTGTGCAGAAACCAGATTCGCGTGACATGAACCATCTGCGCATGCGCAGTGCCGACAGCAGCGCCGCCGCAGTTGCGTGGCGTCAGAGAACTGAGATGATGCATAAATAAGCCAATTAACGGAGTGCGATTGAACTTTTCTCGCAGGTGTCCTTAGGTGGTGCACTTAACATACTCATATTTTATGAGTGTAGGCTCCAGAAAAGAAAAAACAAAAGCATTCGAGCCAAAAATAAAAAAAGTTATTCCTATGCACAGGGAACAAAAACTTTAGCAAAATATCTGGTTGACGCTGCTTATTAAAAATGGTGCAAAACAAGCTCGGATCTTCTGGATCAGCTTTCGGGTATTCATCTCAAAAAGTTTAATGTTTTTGTTTCGTGTTGTGCGCATCTGTGAGAAGCAGTGTCCATCAAACAATTTGTTACCGTGCATAGTAATAACAAAATGTTTGCTTGAAGTTGTTTTTTTTTTTGTCCAAAGATTTACATTTATGCAACTTGAGTATGACAAATCCGCTCCCTAAATACCCCTCTCATGAAAAGTTTGAACGCATTACGTTCATTGGCCTATTGGTGCGCATTTTTTATGCCCGAATGGCGCTGGGTAACACCCTGTAGATTCCCGACAAGCCTCACCTGACACTGCTTGCACCGCCAGGGGCTGTCATGCGGTAGCCAGCCTGGAAAGGGACGGTAGCGAATCCAGTTCGAGCACCAACTCCGGGGCTGCTCCGCGAAGCCGGTTGAATGACAGGTCCAAGAACTCGAGAGACTTCAGAGGGGACAGCATGCCTGGCCAAAAGTCGAGTGGATTTTTACTGGTGCGGCGAACTCATAAGCGGCCATAGACGTTTCAGCAAGTACGGCGTTTGACGCCGCCATCTTGCTGCTGGTATGGTAGAGTAATCTGACAGTCAAGCATTGCTGAGGCCAGTGGTACGCCTCAGCAATACTTGACTATCAGACGATCTACTCACACTAGCAGCCAGATGGTCGCGCCCAGCCGCCATCTGGCTGGGCGCCAGCTAATAGAGCCAATTAGAGCTCTGATCAGCTCTGATTGCTTTGAGGTTCTACCCCCTATCCCTTCAATCGGAGCCCATCAGAGCTCGGCGTCTTTCTGATGTCACCGCAACTTTTGTTCAAGGAACAGACGACTTAGTTGCCGCCTAGAGACCTTTTCAAAAGTCGCGTGCTGATTATTAAATGGTCGGAACCATAGAGTTATTACAATAAACGCTAGAGACTCAGCTGGCGCTAGTGTGCTGTTGCATTTTGAAGCAGACAGCAAGCAGTCAGAAATTGACTTCCGGTAATGCATTTCTATGGGAAAAAGCGAGTGCATTTTCTCTCTGCGCTCGATTATAAGAGCAAATATCACGAATAATTTGTACGTACTAGGCACATTGGAACATTTCTCAGTCACGCAGACGAAATAATTGGTCAGTTACAGCATTTTTATTTGAAATTCGTGGCATGAAAAACGGTGTTAAAACCGCTTCGTACGTGTATTTATGTGCACTGTCGGACACTGTTAGCGCGAACACGGCGTCGACGCTTTCCAGCATGGGGATATACGTGCCAAACGAACGAAGGACATGTGGAAAACCAGAGAGACGGCAAGAACTACGCAGTAACACTGGATAAGTAACTCCTTGTGCACGCAGACGATCAAAATAAATTGAAAGTCACGTAATATAGTCAGATTTGCAATAAATAAGTACTGCTGTAGTTCATTCTGCTCTGAATATGTGCGAAGATGCTCGTTCTGGTTCAAATCATCACCCGCACGCTCCAAATCTTTGCAAATAAGGGGAGCCAGAGAGCAGGTGCCCGATAAAAACTGCCCGACATGGGAAATAATAAAAAGACATACCTTTCGTAGCTCACGTGCTTTATTTTTTGCGTTCGAATGTTTCTTTAACCGATCGTAAAGATGCACGACGGAGTCATTTCATCCAATGACAGGACGGGCATATTAGCAATATATAAGCACCACCGAAATGCTAGCGAACCTGAACACACTCTACATTCCTTTCGATCGTTAGTTTGCTTAGAATCGTCGCTCGTTTTCACATACCTTCCTTGAAACAGGGGTTTGGGCCTGAAATAGAGCGAAGTTTAACATCGTTCAGTGGTAAAGAAAAATGCTGTAACTAAAGCAATTACACTTTCACAATACCAATAAAGGTACATACTATCCGGTACAACCGAAATGACAAAAGTTATTCATGTTAGTTTTCGGCGAAGAGACAAAATTCACGCGTTTTCCCATAGGAATACACAGGGAGGCTGGAAATGTAGACTGCATGCTGTCTGCTTCAATTTGCAACCGGAAGTCCCGTAGACACTAGCGCCAGCTGAGCCTCTAGCGTTTATTGTAATAACTCTATGGTCGGAACCACTGTGCAATGGCGGAATAACTGACATCGTGAAACGTGCAAGTCACTCCATAAGATAGCGAACGTCAGATCGCGGCCAACGCTAGTAGCCGACGAGCCAATAAACCAGAGCCGAAAGTGCAACGTCACTGCGCTCATCCCCTTCTTATTGTGGGTGTGTTTTTGCCTTCTAATTCAACCAAACGCTTAAAGTGTGCCGTGGCGTTGCGGTTTTAGTCCGCTATTATGCAGGAATTACACAGCTGCCAACAGAGGGCAGTCTTCGAAAGGGCCTATAACAACCAACGAGGTAGAGGGGCTTAGAGCGGTAAACTGGTATCCAGTTCACCAGGCAAAAGTGACCCCCTCTTGGCTGCCGCCATGTTGTACAATTTTGACCACTAGACACGTGACCGTACCAAATCCTGAGGCTTTTACGCAAAACTGAGCCGAGATTTGTATTGCGATCGCTGTAAAAAAACATGATAAACTATTTTTTCAATACTGTTAGCCCCAGAGATTAGTGTCTAGCTCCGATAAAAACCCAAAATACAGCACCGCGGCTGACGGCATTTAGCTGGGGCATTGCGAAGCTGCCCGAGTTTTTGTCGTAAAAGCACATTTTGGACTTAAAACGAACGAAACATAACTTATCTCGTCGGTACTGTTATTAAAGATCAATAAGCAATTATTTGTGCGCGGTACTTCGTTAAAATCTAGACGTAAAACTATAAGGTCACGTGTCTAGTGGTCAAAAATGTGCAACATGGCGGCGGCCAGATGGGGGTCACTTTCAGCTGCCAGTTTATCGCTCTAAGGCCCTCTACCTCGTTGATAGCAACCAACGAGGTAGGGAGGCCTGGGGAACCAAATCGTTGGAGGCCACCCGTTATAAAAGCTGTCTAATAGCAAAACGTCCATCCCCTCCGGGACAATGGGATAATGCGAGAGAAAGCGTTACCTGAGACAAACTGCTGAACCGATTGTGCCTCAGGCCCAGTTCGCGGAGCTTGCGCGTGTTCGAGAAGGTGTCAGGGGGCAGGAAATGCAGTCCGAGCCCTTCGAGCCTGAGCACGCTCAGCCGCGTCAGGCTCCTGACCAGGGCGGCCACAGAGTCCCCAGACAGCGGGTTCCAGCTCAGGTCCAGTCTGTCCAGCGAAGGCGCCAGCGGTCGGAGGGTCGCCTTCCCCGGTCTGAAATTATTCCAAGCGCCTTTCCTTCACCACGAGATTGTCACGCAAGAATCAAAAGAGGGACATGGGCATTCCTGGTAGGAAATCTGAACACAGCGTGCTAATATATTAGAAAATATGCAGATAAATGAACCTTACGTACTAACCGAATGGAACAATGGCTACGAAGTCACCGAAAGAGAGAATCTTTGGCGGCGCAGGATTTGAACTCTGCGTCTCCCAATTGCCGGTCGGGTTCATGCGCAGGATACGCCCCGAGCTTCGAACCCTGGCGCCGCCAAAGATTTTATCTTTCGGTGGCTTCTGCAAAGGTTTGTTCCATTCTATACCCCAAGACCGCGCTGAGTCTGCGCCAACAGTCGTGACTAGCAAACTGAACCCTCATCGAACCCAGTGTTTGTTTGTTTGTCTGTTTGTTTTATCTTTTAACCTGGGTGGCGGGCTAGCAAGGCGCATTTGCGTACGGGTCCTAAGCTTTCTGTTCGGCCTCGCATGCCACCCAGGGTAATACTGCATGCATATGAATAGTAATATTGCATTGTTGTCATTACTATTATTATTACTACTATTATTATTATTATTGTTGTTATTATTGTTATCATCATTGCTATTGTTATTATTATTATCACTACTATTATTATTCTGAAACTTGTTTTTACGTCACTGCAATTTCTGATCATTGTACACAAGGCCTATAAATTGTATTTTGTTATCATTCAGCTCAGTGTATGTCGTGTATGATTATATGCAGTTACTGTATAGTGCATTGCTCTTCTGTTATTTTGTGTTTTATGTATTCATTTCACATCCAGTGTGTCAGTACCAAGATCGCAAGGATTGTTCCGGGGCACTATAATAAACATTGATTGAATGATTGATTATTATTTTCGGTATGGTTCATTCACCTGCATAGTTTTGAATATTTCCTCTTAGGGGACCGCCTAAGATTATTAAAGTACAGCATCCTAGAAATGCAGATTTTATAAAGCTGTGCTCCTTAACGCTTCCATTGTATGGAGCGGTCTGCGTTTTGTACCCTTGGTGTGTGATGCGGAGTGTTTGGCGATGGAATGTCATGGTGGGAGGCCGCAGGAACGTGCGCAAAATCGGTAAATGCCGTGTGGGAGTGTGGCACAGATATCAACAAGATGCGTCAATAACATTAGGTTTTGTTTGTTGTCCTTTTTGTTTCGTCCGTCCTCTCTGGTTTAAAATAAATGCGATTTAATCCAGATCGCTTGTTTTCTAAATTTCCCTTCAAACAACATAAGATCAATTGAAAGTCAATGAGACCAATACACATCTTAATAACTTGGGGGACGCATGAGCTTCGCCTTTTAGGGTGGAACGCGATAGCGTTATCGGGCCACGTTCGCAAGGCCTTTTCATATAAACTCGCGCTCGTTCCCAAGGCGTGCAAGCGTGTGTGCGTGGTGTAGTCCGTAGCGTCACGTGTCACGTGACGTCAGACGTGAGCCTTGTGGGTTGTTTGAAATTCCAGCGCGAGGCTATGTAGCGTGACGTCACACGTAGTTGTGACGTCATAACCCTAATCAACCCGCTAAATTTAGCTGAAACTTTTCCCTCAAAATTTAGCAGAACAATATCCCGCCAACCTTGGCGGAAAAAATTTCTGCCAAATTTAGAGAAAAGTTTCCTGCCAAATTTGTGGAACATTTTCCCGCCAAATGTATCAGAAAATTTTCCCGCAAAACTTAGCGGAACGTTTTTCCACCAATTTTAGCAAACGTCAAGAGGTGACCTTTGACGTCACTTGGTGCATGCCGGGAGTTTTCGGCCCCACCGACGCCGACGCCGGATTTTCTGCGACACGAGCTCTTAAACGCTATCGCGTTAAAAGTTCAAAGAGACCAATACTCAGCCGAAATACCCAAGAGCACGTTATCAAAAACCAAAATGCTGAGAGACACACAACGCATCCTGCGCCTCTGAACCTAACGCAAAGCGAAAACTAAGTTCCATTTTTTGGACGGCGATTTCTTTTTTCTTTAACGTGGATTTAAAATGTTTAATCTGACTGATTGTGACCATTTAGTTTATTAATCAAACGATTAATTGGTTACGTTGATCTTCAGGCATAATATCTTTAAAAGGGGTCAGATTACACATTTTGTTTCGACAATTTCTTGCTTTGTCATAAATGGCGCGAAGTGCCTCATTTTCAATTTGACGCTGTAACAACCACAGAAATTCAGGGCCAGCAATTTCATAACTAAAGTGTTCTACATTACCTATTACCTTATAATCACTCTGGATGACAATCTGGCAAGGCTTAAGTGCTTTAAGCAACATAATAAAACCGGAGACACGGACACAAGAAGGACACACACAACACCGTCTCAGACACAGCTAAAAGGTTTATTCAGAACACTCTCCGCTTATAACAAACAAACCTCAGTCGAAGCGGAAGTGGAAAGACAGCGAATCGCTAGTAACAGCAAAAGGGGAACCACCCATCGCCGATATCTAAACACTTAAAACCTAAGAACCCAACAACAGCAAAAAATGGACAGAACAAAATCTAAAAACTACAACAGCAAAAACGTCCGCACTTGTTTATCAACAACAATCCTAATCCTGATTGTTTCGTTTATAACACGTTTAAACGGATCCAATTCTTTGCAAACTATCTCCGTCAAATTCCACTCGGGAATGCAATTGATTACACTCATCTAGGTGCTTGACTATTTTGCAGTTCGCCGACTTTGATAACACTGACCTTTTGTGCTCTAGGAGCCTTTCATTAACACAACAGCCAGTCTTCCCAAAATAAGAAAAGCCACAAGTCATAGGAATATCATAGACGACACTTTTCTTGCACGCTATGGCCGAATCTCTGCGCTTTTTGCCACACTCTTGATGTACTCCCAAGAAGGGGGGTCAACCTACTCAGGATAAAGTCGTTTTTGAAAACTACTCTAACACCAAACTGCGCTGCCAAACCTTTCAAATTGTGAGAGATGCCGTGAAAAAAACGGACGACACACCCACTTCTTTGATTTCTCTCTTGTTTCTTCTCCCTTTCATTCCAAGGTCACTCAAAAGCTTCCTTGCGACACTCAAAATAAGGCCAGGGTCATACCCTGACCGAACAAACCGCGAGAACTGGACGGAAATGGCGTTACCCAGAAAATGACCTAAATCACGAGGTCATTTTTGGGGTAACGCCTAAAATGACATCATGATTTTTTCGGGACGTAAATTACGAGGTCTTACAAAATCGTCCCTAGTTTTTCCCACCATCAAGCCTTCCAGTGATGCACATTGTCGCTTCTGTGAATGCTGTAGGAAGCAGAATTAAGTGGTGAAAAGGAGAGGTCTGGCTTTGAGAACCAGGCATTGAAAGTCATGAATAGGTTAGTAGAAGGTTCGTACTCGTCTTGATTCATGAAATTTCAGAAACGATTAGACCGTTAAATTCGGAATGAATTTCGGAGTAAATTTGCGGTGATGACAGTTGGGTGTTTTGAAGAAAAAGTTCAATCAGACGTAGAGGGCCTTTTTCAGCCTTGTACTGAAAATTTGCAGAAGCTTAAGATGTGTGGTGTGAACATTCTGAAGGAGTGTGAAATGAAATGGTAGTTACGAAAGTGACTGGAGCCACAAAACGGCTTTGTTTGTGAAGTTTCTATTAAATGACCCTAAACCGCAACTGCCTTTTTGGATTGTAGTTAATGAGAGTGGTACGTGGCAAAGTGCTCTGTCGAACTTCCTTCAGTCTTGTTTGAATGTTCTGAAGGTTTATAACCCCTTGTCGCTTCGCAATTTTGAAGAATTCATAACAAGCCTAAGCCGTCACCATTCAAGACCCTGTGAAGTTCTGTCATTCGACGTAAAAGATTTATACTATTCACTTGACAAATCGGTCCTCATTCATAGGGTAAAAGATTGATTGGAAGAAAACCTGGTTAGGTTTCAGTCACAAACGGGCATTGATGTAGTTGCATCTCCCTGGTAGATCTGTATCTTAGTTCAACGGCGATCGAAGTGGATGGGCACACTTTTGCACAGAAACAGGGTGTTTGCATCGGGTCGTCGTTGGCTCCCGTTTTGTCCAGGAATTTCACTTGGCGTTTTGGATCAAGGGGTACATGTGGAATTGCAGTCGTTGCCGCCTGGACGCGCGATAGTAAGAAGGTATGTGAATGATATCTTTATTTCCCTTTTTGAAGGACTGAGCGTTGATGGGTGGATCGCTTTCATTCCAAGTTTGGCTCCGGAAATTGGTCTCACTCTGGAGAGGGCTGTTAGTGGCTTCTCTTCAGTTTCTGGATATAAAACTTTCTTCTTCTGGTGGGTTGTGTTGGCGCTACAGAAAAATGACTGGACGTACACGATGCCAAACCGATTTTGACGCGTACCGAATTTGCCACCGAAAGGCTGTCAAGAGGGGTGTTGTGTCATCCCTCCTTCGAAATGCCATGAAAAAGTCTTGTGGTCTTTTTTGGGGGGTAACGCCTTTTTTGTCCAGTTCTCGCAGTTGGCTCGGTCAGGGTATAACCAAGCCTTATTTTGAGCGTCGCAAGGAAGCTTTTGAGTGACTATGCAATGAAGGGAGAACAAAAGAAGAGAAGTCAGAGAAGGGAACGTGTCTTCTGTTTTTTCATGGCATCTCAGAATTTGAAAGGTTTGGCAGCGCGGTTTGGTGTCGGAGTAGTTTTCAAAAAACAACTTTCGCCTGAATCGGTTGACTCCATTCTTGGGAGTAGCATCAAGAGTGGAAAAAAGCACAGAGATCCGGCCATAGCGTGCAAAAAAGGTGTCGTCTATGATATTCCTATGACGTGTGGCTTTTCTTATGTAAGGCAGACTGGTCGTTGTGTTAATGAAGGGAACCTAGAGCACAAAGAGGAGTAATATCATAGTCGCCCAACTCCGAAATAGTCAAGCATCCAGATGAGTGTAACAATTGCGTTCCCGAGTGGAATTTGACGGAGATAGTTTGCAAAGAATTGGATCCGTTTAAACGTGTTGTAAAGAAACAATTAGAATTACGTCCGCAGGGAATTGTGTTAGCGTTCCTTCGGTTGTTGTTGATAAACAAGCGCGGATGTTTTGTTGCTGTAGTTTTTAGATTTTGTTCTGTCAATTTTTATGTTGTTGGGTTCTTAGGTTTTAAGTGATTAAGATATCGGCGATGGGTGGTCCCCCTTTGCTGAAACTAGCAATTGCTGTCTTTCCACTTTCACGTCGGCTAAGGTTTGTTTGCTATAAAGGGAGGATGTTCTGGATAAAACTTTTTTAGCTGTGTCTGAGACGGTGTTATCAGTGTCCTATGCCGTCCGTGTCTCCGGTTTCATTATATTGCTTAATATTCACCAGCTCGCCTGCACCCTGACTCTTCTTTCACTGCACCGTAAAAGTGGTTATAAATTCGCACCCAGTGGTGAAAGCTTTTTTACTTTCTCCTAGATATATCTACCTCATAACCCATCCGATTAACCAGTAAATAATGATCGCGATTTATTACATTGGTCGATTAATCGAAATGTTAATTCGATCGATTAACCTTCCAGCTGTTTCATTTGAGCTGACCCAAACTTGTCGAGTCGTAAGATTTGCTTCAAAACTATGTCATAACTAAACTTCCGTGTTTCTGTTGTTTTTTCTTTTATTGCAAAATAAAAAACAATTTTTCGGGGTTTATTATTTTTTAAGTTGGTGTTTATTTTGAGTGCCAGCCAAAACGTCAGGGTTTATTGAGGCTAATGTTGTAAAACCACTGCATATCTCATACATTTGTGACCCCGAACGACCCCCACCCCCCACCGTGTTTTCTTTTTTTCCAGGGTCTATCGGAATTACTCCCATGACTTTAATACGTGAAAAACGTCATCACTGGTAACAAGAACAGGACGGGGCAAGGGACGTAGTTCCCCCAAAAAGAAGCAACCTAAAGGACAGTTAATACAAGTTGTGTGCAGGTTTGCTAAAAAAATAATTATTTCAGATAGCAATGTATTTTTCTAACCCCAGAGACTTCCCTCTTCAAGGGCATCTCCACGATTCGGGGTGTTTCGGTTCTTCCCGAATCCGAGAAAATCACTTCTGGGGTTATTTATCGGGGTTTTATCGGTATTCACCGAAAAAACGGAACCTAGTCATATGCAGAACCTCATCCCTTGGACGAACGAAACTTTCTTAAAATCGGTGATAAGCAATTTGAAGGAAAAGATACATGCACATCCACAAAATGTTCCAGGGTCCTCATTTAAATATTGTCCCCACTTCTGCCGGACGTTACAAACTTCTGAGTTTACCCAGACTACTAATATTTGTTGAGTTAACACGAAGACTATTTTTAAAAAAACAGGATTGTTGTTCGATTTTTGTAAAAAAATTTCACAACTTTGAGAATATTTGTCTCAAATTAAAATCGCTCAAACGAATGACTACAGCATAAGAAATGCAGGCGGTGCGTGGCGGGTCTAGAAAATCTTATTAGCACTCTACAACCAATGAGGTTGGAGCATGCGCTTATAAGAAGGACGAAGAGCGAATCAGGAAGCAAGACGTAAATATATATAAGACACGTCTTGTGTTCGTTAGGCTGTAGTAGTAGTAGGACATTAAAAAAATATCAATGTGAAGCTATGAACATATGTGACGATTGCCAAACCAAGAGAGACTTTCGGTAACTTCAGCAAGGTGGCTATTTGAGCCAGTTGGTTCATGGTCTTAAGAGGTACAAAACCGCCGAAAACATCAAAGACGAAGACGAAATAAGACAAACAACAAACAGAAGGCGCTTCGTTTTCCTTTTTCGCTTGACTGATGAAGGACCCACAGGGTTCCGAAACGTTTCCTGATCCTGCGATTCTCCACAGAAGGACCTAACCATAGAAGAGTAATATTGCTTTGGCATTAATTACTCGCAAGAGCTTGTTTTTCCTACCATTAGTTGATAAACATATGAGATATCTGACAGGGGGCTTATTATAACGGTGATTTTTCAAGAACTGAAACCTTGAATGAAATGTGCAGTCTAAACTACCACGCGGTGGAAATGAAACAGTGTAAACTACCATGCAGTGCTTTAACTTTTTTCCCTCAAATTGCCAATAACAAACGTCTTTCAAGTACTCAACTCGGAAACGGGAATATTAAATACTTTTTTTTTGCAAGCAAAACTACGGAGTGTTTTTTAAATAAATTTAAGTGCTTTTTTATCACCGCAAAAATAAACTACGCATCGCCGAAGAAACCACTAGAGGTCCGAACCTGATACCAAAGTTTCAGCGCGAACCGATATTTAATTCAAAAGTTATAAATTATTTTCTGAAAATGTCAATGGGAAAATGCTGGCCGACGGAGCTCTCAAATACATGGTGCTTTATGGCGCCAGAAACCGAAAACGGGCGAAAATGGGCCCAATTTTCCAATTGAAGTTTTCATAAAATCGAAAACCTCTTGAATAAGGTATCGGTTTGTGCTGAAAATTTTGGCATCTGGTTCGGATCTCTAGCGCTACCTTTCCGCTGATAATGAGCGTTCGGCCATGAATAGTTTATTTTTGCGGTGAAAACAACCCTGTATATTTTTTTGTGGGACACCCTGTAGGTATATATTTTCCCCAGACAAGTTATACTCGTGGAAAAAATCAAAGAAAGTTGACGATCTAGATCTAGACAAGTTACTAGATCAAAGACAATTGACAAGCTTGCTAGGACGCATCGCGCCTTTTTGCGGCATGTCCGCTCGGTGGCGCTCGCTAGGGTATCAGGCTGTAGGGACCTTATGTCGAGCCCGCCCTATGGACAGAAGCGAAGGAACCGGGGAACGTTTGATACACATTGCCTGCGGCGGAAAATGATGCTATTGTAGTTTTTACGCTAAACATAAAGTGTGCGCAAAACGTTAGCGAAAAAGAGCAACGTTCAAAAGCGCTCCTTCTCCGATGCCCGTGAAGGTGTTGCCGCTGGTGGCGCTAGGAACGCTATCCACCCGTAACTGCTCGCGTACAGGTAACAGAGAACCATTTTCAGACGCCGCTCAGCCAGCGAACTGATAGATCTAAGAACATTGCAGTGAAAGCTACGGATGCGCCTCCATTTGCGCATCTTGATCGCCCATCTACGACGCGCTGGCGCACTCTACACTTCCCTTGAAATGCCACAGAAAATTTTCCGCGATTAAAGGCAGTGCTTAGCTGAAAGCAGCCAGGAGAATGACCCACGCGTACCGTGATTCTGTTGCGAGAGAGGTCGAGGTCTTCGACGGACGCGTTGCAGAAGGCACACGGTGCCAGGGTTGCCAGCTGGTTCCTCGAGAGGCCGAGCTGGCTCAGCGAGTGGCCGTCCAGGATGCGTTCGGGGAGCCTCTCCAGCCGGTTTCCGTCCAGCCGGAGGATCCGGATCTTGCGCAGGTGCCGGTACTCCTCCGGCGCCAGCTGGGCGATCTGGTTGTCCTGGACACGGAAACGCCTCCTCGTAGACTGCCATCTTCAAATAGCCACGGCTTCTTGTGAGCCAAAATACAGTTTTTTTGACCGGCGATAGATTTTTTTAGCACCATCGGGCAACATTGGTGGTCACCATTAGTCTTATCTTGTATGTTTGTCTTTGTTAACTCAGGCCAGGTGGCGAAGCTACCACCCGCTACAAAGGGTATAGCCAGTGCATCCATCCATCCATCCGGCTTGGGCACACAAGCGCGTGATTGAAGCCGAGTCTTCGTCGAACACTGACGCAGCACTCGTTTTTCGAACGAGCTTAGCCGAGCACGCCAAACGCTGACCCAGCTCTCGTGTCCAAAAGATGCTCAGACAGCGTGCGCAAGCAATTGCGGACTCGGGTATTAGACGTGGCGCGCAGTCCACGTCTGGGCGTGAAGTGAAGAGCGTTTACTTTAGGGCCTTAAAAGCCTCCCCAAAACAAAGGTTGTAGTGTTGTGTGTTTGCGGTAAATACCAATAAACACCGGATTGAAGCTGTCGTCGGATGAGAAGAACACACAACTGACGCGAAGAACTCTTTATCGACATAGTTTACTTTTTTTTTTTTTTTTTGAGCCCGGAACACAGGCGACAATGAACTGCCCGCAAGGCTGGTTATTTCTTCGGAACCACACACTTCATGTTGTTTCTATCTATTATCGGTACGAAGACTGTTTTTAAGTATTCGGGTAACGCGTATGTTCCCTGGAGGTGCCGGAGTTTGGTGTCCATGACCTTTTTTCTTCAACATTCCGATTTTTGTCAGATACCAAAAATCGACATTGAAAAACACCGAACCTTTGGGTAAAATAAATCATCAAAAAGTACCTCCACATTTGTAACGAAAAAATCCCGAAAACACGAAACCCCAGGTATAGTTTGGCAGTATACATTCCGGTTTTAAGCGAAAAACACCGATACACATCCTTCGGTCTAGAAAATAAAAAATAAAAAACGGCTAATCGCAGAATTTTGGTTAAAAGATATTTTCATTGAAGCGGCAGTTTTTGTATCACTGAAAAAGTCCGATGTAAACGTTCGTCAAACTCGGTCGTCCTTTTTTTGTCTTTTTTACGGTTGTTGCCTTGGGTTGAGTTTCAGCATAAGTCTCCCTATGCTGACATATATGATGACGAGAAGTTCGCGGGTTCTGGTTTCGGGTGCAGATAGTTAATCCCTGCTTCAAGGTGGAGCTGCCAGAAGGATTTATTCTCTATGAAAGCATTTACATGATTTTTCGTGCACGATGAATGTAAGCTCAGCGATCTGGAAGCTGAGTTCCTCCATTAGCGCAAGTACGCCATTATTGCCGTTGTTGACTCTGTGATGCGCTGGAAGCTGCAGTAACCTGACTGGCCTGGATAGTATAGGCTCCTTGCACTGACGTCACATGCACACTTTTCCCCACCATCTAAAAGGAGGAGAGGAAGCTGCTTTTGTGAGAATGTTGAGTGGCAGGTTAATCTGCTATAATCTTCTGGGAGGAGAATAGCGACGCCTGTGCAAATCCGGCAGGCACAAAGGAGGGTCCTGATAAGAGGCTAGCTCCTTCTTCCCCTCTTTCTGGAGGGCATCGGAAATGACGTCATGGCTGCTTGCACGTGACGTCATTTCCGATGCCCTCAGAGAAAAGGGAAAGAAGGAGTTCCCTCTTATCAGGATCCTCCTTCGTGCCTGCCGGATTTGCACGGGCGTCGCTATTCTCCTCCCAGAAGATTAGCAGATTAACGTGCCACTCAACATTCTTACAAAAGCATGCCTCTCTCCTTTTACATGGTGTTCAAAAGTATGCGATGTGACGTCAGTGCAGAAGCTATACTCTCGAAGCCCCTTTGGGCATTTTGGAACATCCCGTTTCTGGCGCAAACGTAGAGCGCGTGTTATCGAAATTGCGCGTCGTCAGCAGGAAGGAGAAGGAGGGAATGACAGATGCGAGCCTTGGAATGTGTGCATGGATAGATTACAATAAGAAAGTGAGAAGAACGTTGTGTAGCAGATGTAAAGAAAAGTTGAACGGTTTCTTTTCTTGATTCTTCGTTTCCATTCAGGGTTTTTTCGTCAACAAATACAGTTTTAAGCGTCTGCACGAGACCGTTTGCCGGAATGTATCGCTATTTTGGAAAAAAAAATAAACACCGTAAAACATCTGCCAAATTTTGGCATAAATAAACGGGAGAGCGCCTTTAGAGCGCACGACACTAGAGCGCCGACGTTAGAGTGCGCGACACGAGGGCGCTGCGACAGTAGCGCGCTTTACACTAGAGCGCACGACACGAGAGCGCATGACCAGTTGAGCGCGCGACACGAGAGCGCACAACCAGTTGAGCGCACGACACGAGAGCGCACGACCAGTTGAGCGCGCGACACGAGAGCGCACAACCAGTTGAGCGCACGACACGAGAGCGCACAACCAGTTGAGCGCGCGACACGAGAGCGCACAACCAGTTGAGCGCACGACACGAGAGCGCACGACCAGTTGAGCGCGCGACACGAGGCGCACATCCAGTTGAGCGCACGACACGAGAGCGCACAACCAGTTGAGCGCGCGACACGAGAGCGCACAACCAGTTGAGCGCGCGACACGAGAGCGCACAACCAGTTGAGCGCGCGACACGAGAGCGCACAACCAGTTGAGCGCGCGACACGAGAGCGCACAACCAGTTGAGCGCGCGACACGAGAGCGCACAACCAGTTGAGCGCACGACACGAGAGCGCACCACCAGTTGAGCGCGCGACACGAGAGCGCACAACCAGTTGAGCGCACGACACGAGAGCGCACAACCAGTTGAGCGCGCGACACGAGAGCGCACAACCAGTTGAGCGCGCGACACGAGAGTGCACAACCAGTTGAGCGCGCGACACGAGAGCGCACAACCAGTTGAGCGCACGACACGAGAGCGCACAACCAGTTGAGCGCGCGACACGAGAGCGCACAACCAGTTGAGCGCGCGACACGAGAGCGCACAACCAGTTGAGCGCGCGACACGAGAGCGCACAACCAGTTGAGCGCGCGACACGAGAGCGCACAACCAGTTGAGCGCGCGACACGAGAAGCGCACAACCAGTTGAGCGCGCGACACGAGAGCGCACAACCAGTTGAGCGCGCGACACGAGAGCGCACAACCAGTTGAGCGCGCGACACGAGAGCGCACAACCAGTTGAGGCGCGCGACACGAGAGCGCACAACCAGTTGAGCGCGCGACACGAGAAGCGCATGACCAGTTGAGCGCGCGACACGAGAGCGCACAACCAGTTGAGCGCGCGACACGAGAAGCGCACAACCAGTTGAGCGCGCGACACGAGAGCGCACAACCAGTTGAGCGCGCGACACGAGAGCGCACAACCAGTTGAGCGCGCGACACGAGAGCGCACAACCAGTTGAGCGCGCGACACGAGGCGCACACCAGTTGAGCGCATGAGACGCACAACCAGTTGAGCGCGCGACACGAGAGCGCACAACCAGTTGAGCGCGCGACACGAGGGCACAACCAGTTGAGCGCGCGACACGAGAGCGCACAGCCAGTTGAGCGCCCGACACGAGAGCGCACAACCAGTTGAGCGCGCGACACGAGAGTACGCACCAGCCAGTTGAGCGCGCGACACGAGAGCGCACAACCAGTTGAGCGCACGACACGAGAGCGCACAACCAGTTGAGCGCGCGACACGAGAGCGCACAACCAGTTGAGCGCGCGACACGAGAGCGCACAACCAGTTGAGCGCGCGACACGAGAAGCGCACAACCAGTTGAGCGCACGACACGAAGAGCGCACAACCAGTTGAGCGCGCGACACGAGAGCGCACAACCAGTTGAGCGCACGACACGAGAGCGCACAACCAGTTGAGCGCGCGACACGAGAGCGCACAACCAGTTGAGCGCGCGACACGAGAGCGCACAACCAGTTGAGCGCGCGACACGAGAGCGCACAACCAGTTGAGCGCGCGACACGGAGAGCGCACAACCAGTTGAGCGCGCGACACGAGAGCGCACAACCAGTTGAGCGCACGACACGAGAGCGCACAACCAGTTGAGCGCGCGACACGAGAGCGCATGACCAGTTGAGCGCACCAACGCAGTTGAGCGCGCGACACGAGAGCGCACCCCATTTGAGCGAACACCGCACAATGTGTGATGTACCCGCGGCTCTACAGACAGAACAAAAATGTGCGACTCATCGGGTTGAAGCATTGGTGATTTTTGATTGACTGAAAATGCACGTAATAAAAAATAAAAATAAGACGGGTACGACTCTTTCTAACCAATTGTTTACTGACATCGGAGAAAAAGCGGGGCAGGGGAGTGGGCTGGGCCATACAGGTACCTGGAACGTTTGCAGTTGAGTGGAGCAGCGAGTCTAAGATTTCTTCACAGTGCCGCGGTGCGCCTCTCGGATATACTATAAATAGTTTACTTTTTGCTATATTTGGTCTATTTTTGACAGGCATTTGGGATCCAATCTATTTGGTGGCCGGAAGGCCTCAAGTGTGCTTCCATAGACCTCTGCCCCCCTCCCCCTTTCCCCATTTTCCGTCTGTTTGTATTCATCCGATTTTCACACCATTACGCGTTGCCATCTGTACATATTCATGACTGTTCAACCTTGTATTGTGCGGCGTCGCAGTCCTCTACGGTATGGGCCATCGGCCTTTCTGCGGCGTCGCGGCTGTCCTGAGCCGGAATAAATATTATTATTATTATTATTATTAGACGTCCCTCGCATAAGTTTAAATGGTATTCTGACGTCCATGTCCGTAATGAAGAAAGCTCGCCGCTAAAAAGGTATCAGTAAAAAACTCATCGAAGGAAAGCTCAGCGCAATTTTATCGGATGCAGATCTTTCCAGTCTTTTGACGGATACAGGAAAACCTCCCCTGCAAATCTGTGACATACAAAATCAAAGAACTAAAAACTACGTCTGCTGCAAAGTGTTTTTTTTTTGCAAAAGTGCACGTTACAAATATTCATTTTATTTTTTGTCCGCTTTTTGTACCACTTCTTGGTTTGTCACACGCAAAATATTTCGTCGACTCATTTCGCAATACCATTGCTGAATTCCACGGCATAAATCCCTGCCAATTTTACATAAAACACGCGATGCCCGAACAAATGGTCGGTCCGGTCGGCCACTCGCGCTGGACTGGTTGTGCGCTCTCGTGACGGGCGCTCTAAGGACACGCGAGCTTATGTCGATGGCTGCGCTCTCGAGTCGAGCGCGCTAACGTCGCAGCGCTCTCGAGTCGCGCGCGCTAACGTCGCCGCGCTCTCGATTCACGCGCTCTAACGTCGCGGCGCTCTGGTGTCGCGCGCTCTAACGTCGCGGCGCTCTAGTGTCACGCGCGCTAACGTCGTGGCCCTCTACTGTCGACGCTCTAATGTCAGCGCTCTACTGTCGTGCGCTCTAGTGTTATACAGCGTAAATAAACACCGGAAAGTATACGGCCTGGGTATAACTTCACATTCTTTGACCAGTTGTTCTGGCCCTAGATTATCAAGTGCCAAAGTTAGGTTTCACTGCCTGCTTCTTCGGTTGTCACGTGGCTTCTTTGGGCCTCAGTTCATGGAAAAATGCGAGAATATGGCTTCACTTCTCAATGTTAAATTTCCACATACAAACGTCGTTCCTAAATTGCCAAACAACTGCCAAACTTATGCTTCACTGCAAGTGATTCGGTTGATGAATGGCATTATTGACCCATTTCTGGCACGGGACACGAACGCGCATCCTGTCCACAAAAGACACGCTTTCTGCCGTGGGCGGCATTTGCTTTGGACGAAAGCTGAGGTTCTCCCTCCACTTCCGTTCCGCTTTTGGGACGTTTTATTGCCGGGGAGAAAGCAGACTTGTACGGTATTCAATACAAGTGATCAAATTATTTTTATTCAATTACTTGTTTTGGAGTAATTTCGTAATCACTTGATTGTGTTTATTAGAAAGTAACCGGAAGAGTAATTTGATTACTTTTGGGAGTACAAAATCACTCCTAGCCGTTAGTATGTTCCCTCCCCTTTCTAATGCCCCCCTTTGTTTCTACAGGTTTCTTACTTAAAAAAGTACTCAAACTAAGTCTGCGACAAAAGGATTAATAAATTAAGAAGATAAGTAGCTTCTAATTTGGTGATTATTACTTGAATAATATACAGTACGAAAACTTTGTTCTCACAGACACTGAAACATCTGTTATTTTGGAAATCTGAAGTAATCGCAAAAGTAACGGTTAGTTTTTTTCAATCAACGATCAATTACTTTTCTTCTCGGGTAATCGGGTGATCTAATCGAATGCATTAACTAAGTATAATTGTAATTGTGATTCATTCCTTTTTCGAGTAACGTGTACAAGGCAGAAGGAAGTCACCTTCCGCAAGCGTCCTTTGACAAAGCCTTGGAGCGTGCTCATGAGGTAAGGCAGGGCGTAGCCAGTCACACACTCTGCTAGCTGTAGTCAAGGCCTCCGCTGTCGTTCTGCGTGCGTGGTTTATCACCGAACTGAAAACGTACACGCGCGACGGAATGTTCAGGTCTTTTTGAAAGCGTGAACGCTTTCTTTTTGTTTACTGTACATAGCAGGACACGTGTCCTGTTGGACAGCCCTTGAGGCCACGCGATCGTGCGGTATTGTCTTTTGGGACCAACTTACACGTTTACGTGTCTACGTCTAATGCGCACATAAAAAAGAAAAAAAAGACGTCTTGGTGAAGCATTAGTTTCGGCGTAATGAGCGTTGGCTTACCTGAAGGTCGAGTGACTCGAGATTCGAGAGGTGCTGGTAGATGAGGGAATGTAGCCTGGTCAGCTGGCACTTGGCAGGGCCAAGCACCCGCAGCGGACGCACGTCTTTCAAGTGGTCGGGATCCAGGTTCCTCAGAGGGTTGCCGCCCAAGTCTAACCTTTTTGTCAGTAAAGATGGGAGAAGTTGGCAACACTGGTGAGTCGCCTTGCAGAGAGGGCAGCGATTGCTATTGTGCAATTTAACATTGATTGCTATCGTACAAACAATGACCCCAGCCGGAGGACGTGTATACTCTGACTTGCATTTTAAAAGCGAATGCAGATGGGTGAACCATGCTGATCGAATAAAACAAAGATCATAAAGCCGCCAAATTATAAAATCTTTGGCAGCGCCGGGATTCGAACTCCAATCGGTCGGGCCTGCAAATCACTACACCACACCGGTTTTTTGTTATTTTTTTTTGCTTCATTGTATGAAAGGAAAACGGAACATTCAACTCATCCTAAAACGCTGTACAATTCTGTGAAAAACGTACGCATGTCGAAAAGCTTTTTTTTTAAATACTAGCCATTCCTGTTTAGGTTCCTTTCACTATAACCACACAGCCTTTTCAATATACTATGGAAAAAATTACCGGAATATTCATTGGTGGATTCTTCGCGAATGCGTTAGCATGACCCTTGGGAAACGCCACACACGACCCTCTTTGGGAAACGCTAACACTGAACCCTTCACTTTGCTGTTATTAATTTCTCTGGAGAGGTACCTGGTTCGATACCAGTACCAGGCGGATTCTTTCAGACTCGCACCAGTCACCTAGCTGTGTCTGGAGATTTGTGTTTGTCCTTTGTCCCCCTTGATCTTCTTCTCCAATATTTTCCATTGTTGACTTTCTTTTTTACTTTCTTTATTGCTTCCTCTATTTTTTGCTGCCTCTATTTAGCCTCGTTACGGGGTCAGTGTTAGCGTTTACCAAAGGGGGACCTGTGTGGCGTTATCCAGGGGTCATGCTAACGCATTCTTGAAGAATCCACCAATAAATATTAGTGTACTTGTTTTTGAGAGCAGAAGCTTTTAGGCCTGGTTCACACTTGCGAATCGGCGGGCGAATCTGCAAGAATTCGGCCGCCGAGCGTAGCGTCCACTGTGCATTGCCGCGGCCGATTCCGCTTCGGCGGCAGCAGATTAGCTGTAAGTGTGAACCGGAGCCTTCGGCGCTTCTTTCCGGCTTGAGCGGCGTCGCCGTCAGCGTGACCGCGCGTTACATTATGGAACGTTTCCCATAATGACGTCACACGTGACGTCACGACGGTTACCCTCACGAGAGTCACGAGGCGTTACCCTCACGAGAGTCACGAGGGTTACCCTCACGAGGGTTACGAGGGTTGCCCGCACGAGGGTTACCCTCGGTACGCTCAGAGGTACCCTCACGAGGTCTCGCGGCTCACGAGGGTCACGAGGGTAACGTCGTGACGTTACGTGTGACATCATTATAGAAAACACGCGAAGTATGACGTCACGCGTGACGTCATATTACGTCAGAGGCATCTAACATTGCCAATATTCCAGCTAAATTTAGCGGAAAATTTCTCCGCCAAATTTAGCGGAGAAGAAGAGGAGCATACCCTCCATTCCTCCTCCTCAAGAGCTGCGCTCTAATTCGACGTTACAGAAAATTGTAAACGCCTTTCGTTTTTTCATTCACCCACTTTCTGTACTTTGCCTCTCAGAGTGCGTCGACGCCCTTGGACACGATCATTCATATCCCACGTGGAAAGAACCAATGCCACTCGTGAAAGGAACCGCATCCATATCACTCGTGGAAGGAAGCGGATCCATTGTTTTAACTACACACACACAGATCATCCCACACACAGCTACGACGGAAACCTACAGCGAAGGATATACGGCGACGCAGAGCGGCAACTGAGCACGCCTGAATTCCACGGCGCTGCGGCCCTCCTCATCTCTGGCTCCGCGTCAGCTGTGCGACGCTCCTTTGACGAGAACGAAAATGCTAGTTTCGACGAAAAGCCGGTGGTATCTGTCAGCTCGTCAGCGCCGGAGAGAGGAAGGGGGTGACTACTCGTGCTGACGTCAGCGCTTCGGACCAATGGGAGCATCGGACGGGTCACCCACTCCCCAACCTTCTCCCTCTCTCCCCGGCCCTGGCGAAATTACGGACACCGCCGGGTTTTCGGCAAAATGAGCGTCCGAGTGCTAAAGCATAAAAAAATCAAAACATCTCCACGTGGTGAATGATGTTGATTGGGGTGAAGCTTCCTGGTGGTGCTGATGATACTGATTTTATTGTTCATAGGTATTGCTGATGGTGCTGATTTTTTTTATTGCTCATAGGTAGTGCTGAGTTCCGGGTTGCGTTTCGACTTCATTCTTACTGCTTTATGGTCGGTGAAATACGAGAGCCAGTGGTTCTTCTAGCGGATCAGCTTGGATCCGTTAGAAGCCGTGGGAACGCATCTCCACCGCTTAAGTCAACGGTCCATGTCAGAAAGAGATGTGTGGTATGGAACGTGGTTATATACGCATTTGAGCATTTGACCGCAGCGCCCTCTCGTCTATAAACGTTGAGCCAAAGTATGCAAAGTTTAACGCGATTATATACGCATTTGACCGCAGCGCCCTCTCCTGTATAGACGTTGAGCGGCTACATGCAACGTTTCATCCATGACATCCCCAGCTCTTGAGTTACTACCACATCTCAGAACCACCTACTCGTCCCGCGGTCGTGGCCGAGTGGTTAAGGCGATGGACTAGAAATCCATTGTGGTCTCCCCGCACAGGTTCGAATCCTGTCGACTGCGCAACCATTTTTTTCTTTTTTAAGAAGACAGATGGGATGGCTATCGATGTGAGCACGGACGCCGGACGGACGGACGGACAAGGCTAGACCCTAAGGAACTTCGCACTTAAAAACGCAACGACGTTCTTTAAAATTGGTCGTTTTTTGCAATGACACAATGCCGCAAATGCCGTCATCAATCGAGTCACACTTGACGCACTAAACAGAAGAAAAGTACGTCACATGGTCCACAAATGTAACTGAGTCACAACCACCTAGAATAACCAAAGCCTGTGAATTAGAATTTTGAAATCCACATAGTGATATTGGGCGAAGACGCGGATTGGTCACGAGTGATACGTCAGCGTTCGGCTGGGTCTCGTGTCTAATCAACGAAGGACACTCGGGTCTAATTGTTGAGTTTGCGCCCACCGACTGTGATGACTTTCTATGGAAGAACAGGAGGCTGTTCGCATGAGCCTTGAATATTGTAGGTAGAGCTTATTTAATTTAAGATAACGCAGAGTGACATGAAACGAGGTGGCGCAACGTGTTTATTAATTAAAAATACAATGAAGTGTGAACTATTTGCAGATTACTCCCATGTCAATCACTCTGCACATGTCCCTTTCTCGTTATCGTAAATTAAAAACAAACACGCTCAACCATCTACATTATAGCTCATTTATTTAATTTATTTTTATTGAGATACCTACATCGCCCAGAGGGCATTATTGTAGGTAGTTAAATGATGAGAATACACATTATTTATAAGCAAGTACATTTCAAAAATATATGTTGAAAACATTTATAACATTAACCCTGAGAGGACCAGGCGTAAATTGACAGCTTCCCGATCAAGACGATTAAATTCGCAAACTCGTAAAAGAAATGTGGAGGTGCCGGGGATCGAACCCGGGGCCTTTCCACATGCAAAGCGGGCGCTCTACCTCTGAGCTACACCCCCGACGTTTAGTCGCGTCTCGGGACTCGGAAGATGCGTCAGTTTTGGCGCTTCTTCCTTCTGGGAAAGTTTCATTGTCTGACGCCTTCCTTCCTCCAAACAACTTAAGCTCATGGAAACTTAAAAAAAAAACAACGAAAGAAACATAAGGGTGTGTTAAGAATTTTTTTTTCGTTGTGCTATTTTCGTTTGGGGCGTATTTTATGAGGAATTTTGTTTTAAATGCTCCTATGCGTTTATTTTTTAGCATATGGCACAGTACGGAAAGTTTTTGTGACCTAATTAAGATGCCATAACAGCTCGAAGTGTTTACCCTTGTTAAATCAGAAATAGTATATATTACAAAACTTTGAGGAAAAATAAGATAGTTGGTGTGTTTGTTCATTTTACGAAAGCATTTTCTTTTGTTGGCCAGATTATTTTTTTGCATAAACTTGAATATTATGGTATTTGAGGACTAGCACTGTTATTTTCTTATATCATATTTATGTCAACATTACCTACGTGCTAACATTTCTGGGTTTCCTGAGATAGGAAGCACATCATTTGAGTTGATCCGCAAAGGAATGTTTTGCACCTCTTCTTTTTCACTTCTAATTAAACAACATTGTGAATATAGACCCTGTTGCTAAATTTGCTTTTCTACACAGACATCATCAGCATACTTTTTTCCTCTACCAACAGAGATGAACATGTAAACGCAGCTATTTTACATGAGTCCGATATATGTTGTTAATACTTTTGAAACACTTAGCTTTGTATTTTTTGAAATTATGTCATGGGACAATCTTGTAAGTTGCCCTGTCTCATAGTTGTCACGTGCAGTGTGCTTGACATACCGCCAAAGCTCCTCTTTCAACTGGTGTGAACACATAATTAGAAATGCTTTATTGTATTTTTACCTAAGTTACTGCAGCCTCGTCTGGGAAAGACGGAATCTGATCTTGATAAAATTTACTTGCTTCACAAAAGAAAAGGTTGAGAGTGATATGTAATGCACCTTATTATAATCATACCGACCAAATGTTTATTAATCTCAAAATTTTAAGGATGAATAAATGATTATAGACTGCCTCGATATCAAAAATGAAAAAAAGAACTGTAATTTTAAGCAAATCAGCAGCTTTAGATCAAAATATTTCCGTTCATCTTACCTGCCACATTAAATTTTGAATGGTTCTCAAGTGCAGATCTAACTATGGACAGTAAATGCTTTGACATTCAGTTCGTGGACTTTTAAATCAACTTAACGAACACAGAGCTAGGTACAATTTCTGCAAAAAATATTACGTTTCATGTCTTTACAAAATTTAACATTCTAATGCACATAAATAAATATTTTGTGGTTTCGGTCCCAGTATTGGTTTTCTATTGTTACTTCAATTACTCTATAACTCATTATTTTTGTCCGGATTATATTTGTGGTATATGATGCACAATCTGCTCACCATGCAACTTCCTATAAATCAGTGGACTAATCAAGCTTTATTTTGAAGCTTTTTCTTTTTCCCCACCATTTATAAAAATATAAATAGACAATATTATTAAAGTTCAATATCTTGCTAGCAGTAAATTAATTTAAATATAATTCAGGCTTTTGTTAAGATCTGATATATATGACAGATTTTTGTGAAATGTATAGTTAATAAAACGTGAAGATTTCGATCTTTGTGCGGACGTCACAACTGCTAACACTATGGTGGCTAGAGGGGGTGGTGGATCGAGCTTCTCCCCTCGCCCGTGCATACGCGCGATTCTCACGCGGAAGACTGCCGCAAGAGGCGCTGCGCTACCGGTATATGCTTAGCCTCCCTATATATGCTGCCTGTTGCATCCTGCTCCCGGTCTCCCGGTATTGCAGCGGCTGTGTCACAGCGATCGCGGTCGCGTGCTATTTTTGATACATTTACTGCGGGTTTTACTTATAATACTACTGGTAGTATAGTAGTACTCCCAAGTGATTGTGTGCTCTGATCCAATGGACCAAGCAGCTATGCCGGCCTCCGGCTGCTCCGGCTCCTCCGTGAAGAAGAAACAGCGTGCGCAACATTGCTTCGTCCCGGGCTGCGAAAGGGGATACAGATCGTCGGAACAGAAATGCTCGCTCTTTTCCGTGCCGAAGGATCCCGCAGTGTTCGCCCAGTGGCAGAGGAACATTCCAAGGGCCGATGTGAGCTTGAGTTCAACGTCTGCAGTTTGCGAACTGCATTTTGAAGGAGTCTGTGTCGAGCGGTTTTACGCGGACTCGCATGTGATCAACGGAGAGGTTGTACGCCTTAAAAGAGACCACCCAGTTCTCAAACCAGATGCTGTTCCGACAGTATTCCCCAACTTGCCTAAATATTTCACAAAGATGCTGCCCAGAAAGCGGAAAACTCGCGAGAAGCCCTCTTCAAAACCGTGCGCGAAGAAGTCCCACACGGAGGGTGGTGTCAGTGTAGACGAGTCTTTTCAGCCTCTGGGACCCAAAGAGTTGCATGAATTGGACTACTACAGCAGTGAGGTGACACTGCCCTCCCAGAAATGGACGAAGCTCCGTTTCTCAGACAGCGTGGCATTTGCCAGTGTGGAGCTGAATGACGCCAAATCTGAGCTCTCGACAGAGAAGCTCCTGCTTCTCTCAATCACAGCGGAAGCCGTGGCGACCTGCACCTTACACATGAAAGGACGGCAGTTTTCTCGAGATAGCTCTCTCGGGTCCATCAGAACTTCAAGGTGTTTTGGATAATGCTGACCGCCTTGTGCTTTGTGGAGGAGCAGGAACCACCGAAGACTTCAACCCTCTACAGCTGGCCAACACATCTACTGTGCTTCTTCGAAATGAAGACGTCAATCAGTCGACAATTGCACCTTGGCAGTGGAAAAAGAGGGTAATTTAATATTTCAGAGAACAGAGTGTTTGCATCTTTTCATAGCAACAATAGGGCCACAGCTACGTAGACTTTGGTACAAGACCTGAAGATGCAGAGCTCTTCGTACAACCAGGGTGTTTCACGAAAGGTGGACAAACTCGATATTGCAAAAACTACGCATCGCACAAAAAAAAAAAGGCTTGTGTCGTTTTTGGTCTTAGGCCAGGGGCCTACTTAGGAGAAGTATTGAGAGTTTTGGGGTAATTAAATGCGTAATTATTTTCTTAAATATTGAGTTTAAGGGATGGTTTTGTTTGGAGGCTTGCTTTGTCCACCTTTCACGAAAAATGGACAAACTCGATATTACAAAAACTACGCATCGCACAAAAAAAAAAAAAGGCTTGTGTCGTTTTGGTTTTGGGCCAGGGGCCTATTTGGGAGAATTATTAGGTTTGGGGGGTAATTAAATGCTGGCGATTATTTTCTTAAATATTGAGTTTTAAGGGATGGTTTTATTTGGGAAACTTGCTTTGTCCGCCTTTCGCGAAAGGTGGACCAACCCGATATTGCAAAAACGCTACGCATCGCACAAAAAAAAAGGCTTGTGTCGTTTTGGTTTTAGGCCAGGGGGCCTATTTAGGAGAATTATTAGAGTTTGGGGTAATTAAATGCGTAATTATTTTCTTAAATATTGAGTTTAAGGGATGGTTTATTTGGGGAAACTTGCTTTGTCCACCTTTCACGAAAGGTGGACAAACTCGATAACTACGCATCGCACAAAAAAAAAAAGGCTTGTGTCGTTTTGGTCTTTAGGCCAAGAAGGGCCTATTTAGGAGAATTATTAGGGATTTGGGGTAATTAAATGCGTAATTATTTTCTTAAATATTGAGTTTAAGGGATGGTTTTGTTTGGAAACTTGCTTTGTCCACCTTTCACGAAGGGTAGGACAAACTCCGGATATTGCAAAAACTACGCATCGCACAAAAAAAAAGAAGGCTTGTGTCGTTTTGGTCTTAGGCCAGGGGCCTATTTAGGGAGAATATTTAGAGTTTGGGGTAATTAAATGCGTAATTATTTTCTTAAATATTGAGTTTAAGGGATGGTTTTTTGTTTAGAGCTTTACTTTGTCCGCCTTTCACGAAGGTGGACTAAAACTCGATATTGCAAAAACTACGCATCGCACAAAAAAAAGGCTTGTGTCGTTTTGGTTTTAGGCCAAGGGCCTATTTAGGAGAATTATTAGAGTTTGGGGTAATTAAATGCGTAATTATTTTCTTCAATATTGAGTTTAAGGGATGGTTTATGTTGGAAACTTGCTTTGTCCACCTTACACGAAAGGTGGGACAAACTCAATGTGCAAAAACTACGCATCGCACAAAAAAAGGCTGTGTCGTTTTGGTTTTAGGCTAGGGCCTGTTGGAAGGTATTAGGTTTGGGGTAATTAAATGCGTAGTTGTTCTTAAATATTGAGTTTAAGGGATGGTTTTTATTTGGAAACTTGCTTTGTCCACCTTTCACGAAAGGTGGACCAAACTCGATATTGCAAAAACTACGCATCGCACAAAAAAAAGGCTTGTGTCGTTTTGGTCTTAGGTCAGAGGGCCTATTTAGAGAATATATTAGAGTTTGGGGTAATTAAATGCGTAATTATTTTCTTAAATATTGAGTTTAAGGAGGATGGTTTTATTTGGAAACTATGTTTACGATCCACCTTTCTACCTGAAAGGTGCGGACAAACCTCGATATATGTAGAAACACTACGCATCGCTACAAAGAAACAAAAAGGCTGAAATGCTGTGCGTTTTGGTGTAGGCCAAGGGCCTATTTAGGAGAATTATTAGAGTTTGGGGTAATTAAATGCGTAATTATTTTCTTCAATATTGAGTTTAAGGGATGGTTTTATTTGGAAACTTGCTTTGTCCACCTTTCACGAAGAGTTGGACAAACTCGATATTGCAAAAACTACGCATCGCACAAAAAAAGGCTTGTGTCGTTTTGGTTTTAGGCCAAGGGCCTATTTAGGAGAATTATTAGACGGTTCCATGGGGTAATTAGGAATGCTTGTATATTATTTTCTTAAATATTGAGTTTGCAAGTGGATGAGTTTTATTTGGAAACTTGACTTTGTCCGCTTGCTTTCACGAGGTGGACAAACTCGATATTGCAAAAACTACGCATCGCACAAAAAAAAGGCTTGTGTCGTTTTGGTCTTAGGCCAGGGCCTATTTAGAGAGATTATTAGAGTTTGGGGTAATTAAATGCGTAATTATTTTCTTAAATATTGAGTTTAAGGGATGGTTTTGTTTGGAAACTGCTTTGTCCACCTTTCACGGGTGGACAACCGATATTTAAGCACGCATCGCACAAAAAAAGGCTTGTGTCGTTTTTAGGCAGGGTCTATTTAGGAAATTATTAGGCTTACAAATGCGAATTATTTTCTTAAATATTGAGTTTAAGGGATGGTTTTATTTGGAAATTTCATCATCGAAAAACACAAAATAAAAAATATTGAGCACGATAAAGGTATGCGTTGCACTTACAGCTTTCTGAAAAACAGCACAACTTCGACGGGTTTTAAGTTTCGGTTTGAAATCGAGCGCTTCTCTGCATCGATGGTGCCAGCGCCCCGTGGAGAAATAGTGAAACCAACATCTGCTTCGCTGTCCTCACACAACGCAGCAAAGGCAGATTGAGCTATCTCTCCACGGGCGTGGAGCGTCGGTGCTGTGAAGCGCTCCAATTAAAACCGAAATTTAAAAACCCGTCGAAGTTGTGTGGTTTTTCAGAAAGCTGTAAGATGCAGCGCATGCCTTCTATCGCACTCCAATTTTTTTATTTAGTGTTTTGCGATGATGTTTAACAAGTTTCCAAATAAAACCATGCGCTAAACTCAACATTTAAAAAATAATTACGCGAAAATATTAACAACTTAATTATCCCAAACTTTAATAATTTTCTTAAATAGGCCCCAGGCCTAGGGCCGAAAATGGTGCGATGTGTAGTTTTCGCAATATCGAATTTGTCCACTTTTCGTGAAACACCCTGCTGACAGTCGTACATTGTACGAGGAGCGCTAGCTGCCGAGCTTGATCGGAGCATTTGAATTTGTACTGTGGCTATGATAACTGTTGTTGGTTTATGCACGTGTATTGCCTTTCCTATGTTTATGTAATCAAATTTTACACTTTTAGGCACATCCTGCTTAAGGTATAAATACCTGAGGAAGTTGCTCTTCACCCGACTTGGTGCAAGGGAAAGATGGCCAAACAACGAGTTGGTTTAAACATCAGAAACCCTAAGAAAACAGCTCCAACAAAGGACAGCGGAGATTGGAAGCGGCATTTTGGAGGAGAAGGTAATTTATCAAAATATGTGGATCATATAATCTACAACTCTTTATTTCACACTTCTAGAACTCTTCAAAAAACCTACGTTTAAAGAGCTGCATGTGACGAGTGTAATAGTAACAGACTGACAAAAGAAGCACGATATCTGGTCTGCCGTTTCCTTATCCCCTCATGACAGGTAACAGAAAGCTTCCGCGTTTTCAGGAACGATCTTACTGTCACTTTCAGATCAAGAGAGCCTTCCACCAAAGCAACAACTCAACGTTCGCCATTGCTTCCAGGCAGCAAAAAGGAAATCTCCAAAGGGAATGCTTTATGAACAGTAGTGGCTCTGGAATGCATTCTAATGAGGTAACAGTTCGGCAGAATCAGCTTCTTTTGTGCAACATAGTTTATAACTGCTTTTTTATTCTCCAAGGATGAAGAGCCCCGCCTCCACAGACATCTTCGGGAACACAAGATCTTAGCACTCCCTGACTCTACCACGCTCCGCAAGTACCTGAAGCACTACAAGAGTGGATTTGGGTTCAACCCCACAATATTTGTTGCTCTGAAGGAGAAGACGGCAAACATGACGGAACTGGAGCTCCATGGTGGTTTAGTGTTGGAGGAAATAAAACTTTCTGAGAACATCTCGCTCCAACCTTCTGGTCATGCAGAAGGGTTCGTGGATCTAGGGCCCTACACAACTCACGACCAAAAAGGAGTCCCTGCAGATCATGGCATGGTGCTGCTTTTCCAGCCATTCCGTGGGAAGTGGACTCAAATTCTCGGTAAGTACAAATAAGAAAAATGTGCATGGTGGCTCAACTACATATAGATAGCCAGCAGTTGCTAAACAACAAGTTGACCTCCACAAATGTTTCTAGAATTTCATTTTTCAGTGTAGTGTTGATTCAGGACATTTCTATGCAGGTGTCTTCGCAGCAAATGGAAACGTGAAAAGTGATCTCCTGTTCAAGATCATTGTTGATGCAGTAGTCCTTGGTGAACAGGCAGGCCTCAGGATCGACTACATCTGCTGTGATGGGGCGTCGTGGAACCGGAGCATGTGGAAGCGTTTCGGAATTAAGGTACATTTTTTAACATACATTGAAAATATTTAAAAGAATTTAAGCACTACTACATTTTTTTCCTCATCTGGGCACTAATATATTTGTTATTTTGCATTTTCCTTGTAGGCAAAAGCAGGCAAAATAACTTGCAAAACAGAGCACCCCATGGATCCGAAGCGGCATCTTCATTTTGTATCTGATTTTCCGCACCTTAATAAGTGCTTACGGAATGGCTTCCTGAAAACCGGATTCCAAACTCCAGATGGCAGGGTGCGTATTCTCGAGCGCCAAGCCTCTGTAGTAGTTGCGGAGTGACTCGGTTTGCATCGCAATATACAATATGTGCTTCTTTGCTTTAAGGTTGCAAGGGAACATATCATCGAAGTATAGGATCGTGACTCGGAGCCCCTGACTCTGAAGGCAATGCCTCGGCTTTCCCGCACTCACTTATTTCCGAATGCATTCGAAAAATGCGAGTGGAACCTCGCATTCCAGCTGTTCAGTGACGAGGTCTTGCGGGGTCTACTGCTTTACGGTGAACACCTAAAGGGGTCTACGGAGACTGCGAGGCGACTGTCCAGTTCGTGCAGATGATTTCCTCACTGATCAAAGCGATGACGTCTCGATACAGGCTTGAGGGTCTGGAGGCAAGTAACAATTTGTAATTAGTATTTGTGAGAAATTCAACTAAATTATTTAATGATGGGTCTCGTTTCCTTGCCGACTGGAATGAAGCAGGAGCATTTAGAGCATTATGCACACATAACAACTCATCAAAGCGCATGCATGAGAGCTTTGCAAAAATTTAATTTGCTGTCTGATTCTTGGGCAACTTTTCTTGGCTTCAGAAAATTAGCAGAATCATTTTCATTGACTGGTCTCAAAAAGATGACAGTAAAGTTGTCTGACGTGACTGCAACAATTAATAATGGGTACTGAGAACCATGGTAGAACACACGCCCCCGACTCCTTCTGTTGTGTGAAAATAAAAGCTAACTCATTAGACGACTCATCAAAATATGACTGACCATACCATCCTTTTTGCTGCAGGCCTGGATCTTGCCATGCAGAGGTCATCGCCAGATTTCTGATGTACATGGACGACTGGGAAGTGGCAGCAACGAATGGCGGGTTTCTTAGCAAGGGCACCGCAGAGGGCCTAAGGGTCACATTGGAAAGTACCAAAAGCTTGCTGGAGTACCTGACTGGCCTTGGTTACAAGTATTTAATGACTGCTTGATTATCCCAGGATTGTATTGAATGACTCTTCGGGATTATTAGGCAGTCGTGTGGAGCGAACGACCACCCAACCCCATCACAATTCCTGATTGTGGTGAACTGCTTAAGTTTTTATAACCTTGCGCGGTCGCCAACGGGTGGAACCACCTCTAGAGGCGTCCTTAACGCCCTGTTGGGCTTACAAGACTCTGTAGCAAGTGCACGAGTCGATTTGGATGAGTTCAACAAAGGCAGACACGGAGATGCAGAAGAGGGCTCACAAGAGACTCTGACACGGGCACAAGCTAATCTAGACGAACTCGTCGACCAGGGCAGACTCGGAGAGGCAGAAAAGGCCCTGGCTCTTCGGGATCATGTGCCGTGCTTCAAAAAAGGGAGTGACTCAAGGCTTATCTTCTATATTGCAGGTTATGCAGCGAGAAAATGCGTTAAGACGCAACACTGCACTGACTGCACGGCACTGTGCATACGAGACGGACACCAGTGCAAACAATGCACCCAGCTTCCTTTACAAAACAATTCGACAGAGGGGGGCTTGTTTATGTGACTGATTCTCTTTTTAAGCTCATTACCCAGCTAGAAAGCATTTTTACAAGTTGCTTCAGCAAGAGAGCTTTTCGTGCTGACAGCGTCCTCGATCTCATGGCATGTGTGCAAGGGAAGACTTCAACAGTGGGTTGCGAAGACCACAAGAATGAGCTTACTGCAGTGGTTATTAAGTTCTATTTGATCACCAGAGTTTATTTTTATGTGAAGGAACAGAATATGCTCCGGGAGCAAAAGCGAACAAAGCAGAAGCTTGCAAAGCAAGGCAAATTGCTCTAGCTATTCCCTGCCTAGTACGCAGAGCAAATTGAAAACAATTTGCCATGTGACATCAAAGTTGGGACATGGAACAAAAGTACACTGTATACCAAGTTTCTTTCATCCGTGAGTGATCAAGCTTTATTATTTTCAAAGGCCTGACATCCGAGATTGGAAGTGAGGCAGCACTTGATCCTCAAAAGTTGGAGCGCCGGGCTGGGCGTGTTAAAATAAATACTTGTTTCCTCTCCCTCTCTCTCAAATGTGTATTTCTGTATATCTAAAATAAATACATGCAGATATGTGCGTCCGGTTCAGACAAGATCGCCGAATTTTGTGCCTTTGCCTATTCTGCTTGTGCCGTTCACTTCTGAAACTGTTTGCTTTCTGAATATTTGTTACTTTTACAATATCTGTGTGATTTGAACCCGAACAACACACCCACGGAAGAATTCGCAAAGCATGCCTGTCTTCTATGCAAACCTTTTACGTATGTTCGATGGGGGTGTCTATCCTGCAATATTCTTTGGCTAACACAGATAATAGCACAAGTTGTAGTCCATACTTCCGACTCGTCCTACAGTAGTTTCGTGGGATGTCTTCAAAAGCGTAAGCGCAAATGCCCCTCAGTGAGAAAAAGATGCCGCGTTCACGGGTCTAAACGTTCCGCTGAGTACGCGGGGGCACATCAAAAATTGCTTCTCGCCCCGCATTCTTTTCGTGTTAAAACGCCGACTTGGCTTTTAGCTCACATATTTCATGCGTTCCTGTGATCACGACCCATGGCTCGCGGAAATTCACCTGAACACCCGAACTGAAGCTGCGAAGCAGCGCTAAACTACGCTCGAAACAGGTCTCGCGTACATTCCGAGCATATATCGGTAGGCGGGCGCCATCTACCCGCCGTCTTCCAAACCGGTGCCGCGCCTCGGCCGCTCCTCGACACACCACCCTCTCTAGGCACCATACTAATACGTCTAACAGGTAAAAACGAAAGAGCGTTTTAAGCTTGAGCCAATGCACTCGATGGGGCGCAGTTTGGCTTTTTTTTATTATTACAAAACAGCAAATTCACACACATGACCTCCAAAATTATTTCATCTCTCCCAGCTTACCACAGACTTTAAACATAGCATAAAACGTTCAACGTTCTTATTCAGGGTTTAAAAGCATTTTGAAGTAATAATAAAATTTAAGAACTGGAAAAATATTTAGTGTGTCACACCTGACTGCTCAAGTGTGCTGTTGAAGTTATAATTTTGATGCAAAACATACATCGTTGGTGTGTTGATAAAAAGTGATTGAAAAAAAAAAGAAGTTCGGACAAAATTCCTATTGGATGCCAGTGGCGGTATCTCATTAAAAGAGAGAACACGCAGAGCGTGTAACTTCGCGAGCCCATGCCCTTGCCGGTGCCACTTCTCCTTGAAGGAGCACTGAAGTGATCTTTGAAAAACGTCATTTTTGATCTTATATTGTTTAAAATGTGTAAGTTTCCACATCTACCCAGTGCTATATTACAAAACCGCCTATTCATCTCGGGGCGATAGAAAATCATCTGGACTCTTTTCTCTCGCGGTCTACATTGAGTGGACAAAGTGAAAGCCCTACAATACGCGCCGATTCCAAATAATTTTATTATAAGTCATTTTGAAGAGAGTCTGATAGGTACACATTCGGAAAAAGACTCCTCTTTTTCTCCGCGGCCGAAGCCATCGCTTGCAACTCGCCGACAAGCGCCCTTCGTCGACAACTAAACTCGTAAGAAAATTCCTCCCAAAAAGGGCGTGTCGCGACCTTTGAACACACTTTTACCGAGGAAATAAGCTACGCACGTTTGTAATTCCGGGTGTGTTGGGGTGCTTAGAGCGACTAGATTGAGTTGCCACCACAAAGGACGATGTCAAATTTGAGTTCAGTGCCCCTTTAACAATGTTTTAGAGTTGTATCTGAATAAAGATTTACACAAGCTTGAGTATGCTGGCGAATTCCAGGGAGCACAGAATGTGTTGTCAATGAGCTGGGTATGTGCTATTTTTCTGTGTGTCTGTGACGTCACGTGACGTCATTATGCGGCAAGAATGAGACGTCACAGGAAGGAATGATAATCGCAACGTCACAAAGTCACGTAACCTCACGGCGTCACGCCACGTCACACCCCGTGAGGTCATAATATAACGAGAATTATGACGCCATGCGACTCCATGACGTTAGTTCCGAAACATCTGGAGTCACATCACGTCACAAAATCACGATATGTCACACGGTCACGTGACGTCAGTGACCTTTGTGGTGGTTCTTCGTGACAGTTCTCCATGACGGTTCTTTGGGACGGTTGTTTCACCGAATTGTGCGGATAAAACACAATTTGTGTTAAAACAAGACTAGAGACATATGCGACGGACGTTTTGTTTCAAGAGTTTGAGAAATGAAGAAGGCAGGTGAAAGGGGGGTGGGACGTTTTTTCGCAAGTCGAGAGCTGGATGCTTCAATCCTCTTCAGACTTCACTTCTTTTCCTAAAATATTTTCATGCGGCACTTTTAGCGTCATGTTTGTCATACATGATAATAGAAAAAAACGTTTGTTTGTTTTGCACCACTTCGACAAAGTAGTACCATGTCTATTTGAATATCGAGCAGAGTCTAGCTAAGCTGTTTCTGACGATCTATTGAATATTTCCTATTAATTTTGATATCTTTGGAAAGCTAAGAATCATATCTACAAATTATAGTTATACATTTCATATTGTAGATAAGATAGAGTGAAAACTATGCTGTTAAAATATATATTAAAAATACAGCAGAGCGTGAAGAACATTTATCAAAAAGTTCAGTATTTTTATGTTCAGCTTTAGATTCTGGAGATTTATTAGAAACTTTTACCACAGCAACTAGTCTTTTTGGTACCCTATTAAATCCTGAATTTTGTGAAATGTGCGTTTGTGATGGCCCTCTAAACAGTACCATGTCCTAAATGGGGTGTCCTTAAAGTGAATGCGGCGATCATTGACTTCGCAGACCTGCGATGCACTCGTGGTCAAACTTTCGGACGTCGTTTTGGTGTTGCCGGATCCTCTCCTCTCAAGGTTGAAACCAACCACCAACAGCGACGTTTCTTGAAGTCGTGGCCTATACAAAATACTACAAAATACATTAATATATTTCACGGTGCTTTACCATCCGTGTACGTCCAGAGACTTCAAGACATGACGAACTCAGAAAGAAACGCACCACAGCAAAAGAAGACGAAAAAGAAAAGCTCCTCCTCAGCGTCCATCGCCACATTCACCCCTCAAGAGCCGAGTAGGCATCGAAACGTGGGGTTCCCAATTAGGCATCGTTGGACGTCTCCCATTTTTAATTATTCCACCAAACCAGTCTGATCTCGGTCGAATGTTATCGTTCAAAACAAAACACTTCAATTTATGTGGACATGTTCTCATTAAATTCCTACAACACAAAAGTTAAAATAAACAAAAGCGTAAAATAATGTTTTTAGGTAATTATAAAATTTGAAGTTATCCGAAATATTTGTATTTCTAAAGCATGTGGCTGACAGCATGTTAAAGAGGCACTGACACCCCAAAGGTCGTATTTGTTTATTGTCTAAAACGATGCAACTTGTAGTCATAGACACTAAAAAACAAACGCATCGCAAAAAAACACTTTCCCCGCACGCGCGCGCGCCTTTTTATTTTTGGCATTTCTCTCCTCTCGCCGCTCACCTCCTTGCTTCTTTTGACCGGTGACGTCAGAAATCATGAAATTTAGAAGCTTTGTAGGCGAAATTTCTATAACATTTAATAACGGCAATCGTAAAACATGTTTTTTAACGCAATTGCGAACGCACTACGGCCCCTCTTTTTTGAAATACCAACAGTCAGAGTTTGGTGTGATGTCGCTTCCTTGATTTGTATCCTCCCTCCGAAAACTTGGCGGCGCTTGAGCAGAGGGCGATCGACGAGTCGGGGAAGAAACCGGTTTTTTCCCGCACCGGCACCCTTCTACTCCCGCCTCCTCGTCTCCTCACTCGCTTCGGGTCGCGGTGGCAACGGCGCTGTGCTTCGTAGCATGGAGCGTGAGGTCCGAAAGAAATTCGACTCACAGGAGACCATGCACAATTTGACTCAGTGCACTGGCGCGGATCGCGCGGGAACTTCAAATTTGGCATATTGAAATTGGTATTTTACTTCACAAATACTGAATTCCCAAGTTTCGAATTTTGAGGGTAATGTCCCGGCATCGTTTGCAATCGTTTCGGATAATAAAAAAATTATCTTGATGTGTCAGTGCCCTTTAATGTTCAATATTCAATCTTCAATCAATGAAAAGAGCACATTATAAGATTTCTTGAGAGGTCAAGAATATTTAGGCACGTTGAACAGGTAACAAAACCGAACGCCAGACTTTCCCAAATGTAGTAATTTGGCCTGGTCTGATATTTTATTTTAATAGTTGCAAATTACCCACTCGAAAGAAACATAGTAGCAATTGGAGGAAGAACGAACGACGACTCGGAAAAACACAAAACGCCTCTCGCACACCTTGTAAAAACTAAATCCTTATTTTCCTTGACGTCAAGCCTTGGCATTCTTTATATGCGGCAACTTAATGGTGCCTAAACCCGGGACTTTGGCAGAAACGGCCCTCAAAGATAACGAAGTTAGTTGCTGAACGCCTTGAACAATGAGCGCTATGGACTTACTGTTGAACCACCTTTGCAACGACATCGGAACAAGTAAGCCATTCCTTCAACTGAAGCCTAACTATTTTATTAAGATAATCTTGCGGATAAGTTGGTTGTACATACTGATATAAAAATATTTCCTTTCTTGTCGTTTCGCGTTTTCATGTCTCAATAAGAAGCTTACCAACCTTTTTGATTAATACGAATATGAAAAAAGTGCGAAAGAAGAGAACTACTCGCAGAGCACAGAACACCAGAATCACCATAGGGGCCTAAGCTAATCTCCAAACGGAGGATACAACTGTAATAGAATCGATCGCGAGGAACCTGGAAGCAAACGATAAAGAACTTAGAAACGTCAACACCGGGTTGGAACATTTTATTGCGGACGGAGATCTTGAGGCTGAATACCTCTGTTGTTGAGTACAAGGAACAAACGACTCAGCACTTGTGCGTACTCCAACAATATCAGCATCGACTATCACCTCACGTAATGAAGAATGAAATGAGCGAAGACGGAGCGGTGTAAAGCTACCTAAGTTGCATTTGCAGACCTTCAAGGGCGAGCTCTTTAAAAGGTAGCCATTTTGGCAAGCAGTTGAAGGGTGCCCTTTCACGAGAACGAAGACCTATGGAACTGCGAGAAGTTGCAGTACTTGAGGACGCTTGTTAGTGGACCTGCTGGGGCTTCCATGGATAGTCTCCAAGTCATGGACGCGTGTTACAATGACGCAAGTGAAATTTTGACGCGACAATTTAGAAATTCTAAACAAATCCAACAGGAACATCTCACAAAGGTTCGAGCGCTTCCAAGCGTGACCTCCTCAAACGGTACCAAAGTGCTGAGAACACTTCACGAATACGTGCAAACCAAAATCCGTAGTCTTCGTGGACTTGGTATAACACAAGAGAGCTACTCGGCAATGCTGACCAACATTATCAAGACTCTTCCGTCTCAAAATTGGGGAGGATTTCTACATGCATGCTGACCACAACAAAATGATCGAGTACAGCCTTCCAGGATAGAGGAGACTTGGCTGCGCATCCAGCTCCACCAACGTTACGAGTAGAAGAGCTGGTGTAAGCTCAAATTCTTCCCTTACTCCTGCGCTGCCTCCACACCAACACCTCGAGGTGGATGCTCCCCAACAACACGGAGATTTTCAGAGGGCGATTTGCAGAGCTTGCTGGAGTAATGCAGGAGTATCTACTCATCGCGATTAATCATTGCGACTCATCGCGACTGTCTACGTACATGCTATCTTGGATGGCAGAAGCCAGTGAACGTTCATTTGAAAAGACATATCTCGCGAGCTGTGTCTGAAAGTGTTAGGAAAGACCAGACTGCGCTAGAACAGATTTGAAAGTTCTACTTCAATGTCGCAACAACAGATGTGGAGACAGTGTTAATCGACCTTCAAGAACAAATCGCGCGAACTCTGAACTGCATCACCGAGCTCACCTACTGACACATGTAGTTCCGCATGCAAACGCTGAAGACTGCAGGGGGCGCTTCTTTTCTAGAAGCACAATACACAACAGCGAAAACTGTACAATCGTCATGCCTCCAGAGGAGAAGAAGAAAAGGCTCCCAGGAAAAATGCGATGGTTTCGGTGAAACTTAAAATGGCATAGATGAAATGATTGTCACAGAAAGATGTCATGCACTTCCTGTGTAGGAC
>JAZHYW010055013.1:0-13714 GCA_037355805.1 Ixodes ricinus | reverse complement strand
ACGCATCGTTTCGAGGATGACGACCATGATGAGGACAGATTTACCGTCAAGGACGGCGATGTCGTTAGCTTTGTTAAATCGCCACCGCAGCCCAGGCGACGCCGCTGTTGCGCAACAGGTGGTTGAGGAGCAGCGTTTAGTGTACGGCCAGAGGAATAGAAATGCAGGGGAATAGATGGCGTGATGCCAGCTGTATAGGAGAATAGGCACACGAGAATACAAAGTCCCGCATAGCGAAGTAGTGATGGCGTGACAGTGAGAAGAGCGAGAGTACGGACAGAAACAGGTGGTTACGCGCCCAACAGAACAGCACCATTGGCACCGTCCAGTGACTGCCGCCACCGGGATCAAAGACAAAACTGCTGGCTTCGCCCTCTTTGGGATTGGCGAACCAGCTGCTGTTCAGGCTTTTCGCGGGTTTCATAGGTGGGAGCTGGCCGCACTTGAGAAAGACGACAAAACATTGTATCCTGCTCGTTGATGACGTCGGCTCGCCCCATGGGAACATGCTTTCGTACCAGTTAGCCGATCCACAAATAACCAAACTCAGGTCATTTACCAGGAATCATCTGGGCGCTGAACGGGAACAGGGCGCAATTCGCAGGAGTACTCAAGACTACATTATCGAAAGACTGGGGGAGTTGGATTTTAATAGGCTGGTTCGCACGCCTCTCATTTTGAGAGGAGACCACTGGCGGCGGCGTGTGTTTTGAAGTTCAAGTTTTATGTTTGTTCAAAAAATCGTGCACAGCTATTTCTTTCTAAATGCCGACGGGTAGATGCGCGCCGCATTAGGGGCGAGCGAGTCCACATTACGGGCTGGCCGAGCTCTCACTTTCCGCACGCTAGTATCCTCGGCGGCGTTTGCGTGACAATTAAAGAGGCGGCCTCCGAACTCTCCGAATAAAAAACACCGTAATTATATGTCCGATATAATTTTATAACGGCCAATTACATGCTACCCAGTGCATCTCGTGCAAACACTGCGAAATTGCCATGTCAAGGTTTCCTCGACAATTACCACGTGGCTGTCACACGGCCGAGGGTGAGCGTATGAAATGCGGTGTTCGCTTTCTCCATCCCTCTTCTGCCGTTGTGCTGTATATTTAAATGTTCGGCAGTGACTCTTGGAAAAAAAGATTACATGCTCATATAATTCTACAAGCAAAGATATTTTCAGAGGAGATCAGAGATCAAGCGCACGTCGTTGAAGCCCAGTGCCAAAAATATGAAAAGATTGGCAAGCAGTGACGAATCGGAAATACTCGAACAGTTTGTCAACCACCCTCCTTCTTGGTAAAAGGAACAATTACCAGGAATCAACCCATCTGCGGCGAAAGCAACCGTCAAAAATACAAAACGCAATTTTGTTTAATACGAATTTTTAAAGTTCCTTAATGTAATCAAACATTTCTTTAACTCTCAAATATAGATTGAGTGAAAACCAGGGTGATTAACGACCCGGCTATGCGCTTGAATTGTTCTTAAAAATTATAGCTGGACGAGATCAACGAGTAGACGGAGTCAATGTTCGCGGGGATGCAAAGTGCAACAGCTCTGCTTGCGGCGCTTTTCTAGAAATTGTCCATACATAGATTGTGGCCGAAATTATTTTATTCTTAATTACACGTACCTCTAATGAGATTCTGTTCTCTTTTTTACTTTACACCTCCACAGAAGTTCAGCGTCAGGCGAGGTTGATGATCCGTGCAACAGCATCATAAATTCGAAGATCATTGTCACTTATGGCGATCTGCTGACGCCACTCGTGCAAGATGTTTTCGCTGGAGCAGCGTACATATGGAGACAACTGTTCTCTGATGCTGCGTGGCGATGTCATTCGGAATATTTGTCATTCGGTGACGGCAAGGCATCGAGGGTGTTTGTGGTGTCGAGCAGTAAAGATGCATTTATAAGATACCGTTTATTACGGCCCTCGTGAACTGTCTGGCTGTCTGGTGCCCATCGAGCAGTGCCTTTTATTTAAGTGCGTCGGTACTTAGTTTTTGATTGGGCAAGGCGTTCAAGTATGAGTGTTGGTGGAGAACTGTTACTACTAGAAATACCAGGTAACAGCTTCTTGTGACAATGTATCGCAATATGTTGTGACGTTTGGTAAAGCTGCGTCCATGGTCGCACCAAGGTCTCCTTGACAACCTAGCTGTACAGGATTGTCAGCTTTTATACAATATATTCAAAAGCATGTAGAACACGCAAGTGACAAACGCTTAAACAAGGCTGCGTTGATTTTATTTTTATTATTCCTTTATTTCATTGATTGTGCGTAATCACGGAGTAACGACCTTGCAAGTGTTTGGTGTTCGGGACATTTTACCGCGAAAAGACTGGATTTCTGTAGCTGTAGCAGAGTGCCCTCTTAAAGTCAACGACTCATCGCCTCGGTGACAGCCTCGCGTAGTAGAGAAAACCATAAACACCCATTCATACCATTCCACTTCACACCATACGAAAGACCCATATGCAAAAAAAATCTGAAGATAATGTAGTTTCGACAGTGAGCTTCACGATATTAGTGAACTCAAGACAACGTACTCATCTAAACCGTGTTAGGTGTATGACTATATATCCGAAAGCTAGTCAATCCCAATGGGTGTTTGGTGTCTTAGCTGTAGGTGTGAAATTTAGCCAGCGTAGTATCAACCGCTAGCCTGGGTTAGACAGCAATGGCCAAACATCAAATTGAACAGGGTGTTCCGCACTGAGAAAAATGTATATAATATGCCATATCGCTGCTTGCATAGGTGATATGGAATATGGCGGTAATGAGTGTTTGTTTATTTTCCTTTTTTTTTTTCCTAATAGTATTGGGCTCCTTGGCAGGCAGGCGTTGGCTTCGTATCGGAGATCATGCTCAGTTGTTCGGCTGCCTGAAATTCTGATCCATGCATCCTCACATGTCATATTTCAGCCAAGTGGAACATCTACCAACTTCCCGTGACCAAGTTCGGATCGTATACGGATGTGATCTGCAAGTGTATTCAAGAGGATCTAATCATACGTCTTCTCTGCTATTACAACTACTACGACACACGCGCCAATATCATAGTACAAATACACAAATGCTAAAACTGCGTCCCAATAATTTTCTACATTTTAATTCAGTAAAGTATGTCTTCGACTTGAGTACAAAGCAAGACAAATAATAAAGAGGAAAAGAGCCAAACGCTCTTTCGTACGTCGTAGTTTCCCTCGTAGTCGTAATGTTACCATGTGCTCGTACCACAGCGTATCTTTGCGCTACGGATGGGCTATGTTTTGTCTCATAACAAGTCAAAGCGCTATCGAAGGCTCAAAGAGAGAAATTTATGTGTTATACTAAAATTTCAAGATCATGACACATTCACCGAGTTCGATTCCTTTACCCGATGATAACGCAGGCGCAGAAGGTCAATAAGCGTCGCTACATTGCGCTTCTCACGCCGCTTGATTGTCTCAACCGATACAGCGTCGGCTGCGTTCTGACTTACGAAGTAACAAAGTCACACCAAACGCCAGGTTCCTACGCCACACCACCGCTGTAGGGCTGCTTTGGCATGATGCACGCGCAGACGGGTTCACCGCCGGTCAGTCTGGTTTTCTGCGCATGCGCGGATTGAGCACCCAGTGTGCGCAAAGGCGGGCTTGTTTGTAAACAGCCCGTTGGTGGTTAGCTCGCACCTCGCACCACTTCGTACTGCCGTCTTGATGATTTTTTTTATGCAGCAGTTTTACGAATGGCTTCTGGTTTTGTTTTTCGGTAAGCTGCGTTCCCCCGTGTTGATGAACAGCGTCCGCCAATTTCGCCATTTGTTTAGACGAAGACGCTTCGCCACTGGCGTCGTTTTATGTGTTGGTGAAACGCCGAAGCATGACGGGCGTCTTCGTTGACGACACAATTCGGTAACTACATGATTGAGGATCTATTTGCGACATATGCACACTCCGACGGGTCGACTTCTCGATTGCCGGCTTGTCTTAAGTCCGACTAAAAACACGCGCGTATAACAATCGGGCACCGGATGTTGGTCCTTTTGATTGCCGACTACTCTGGCCTACGCATTTGATAACGCCGCAAACGAGTTCGACCGAGCTGCTAAAACACTGCTTCCGCGCATATATGAACATACGGCGAAAGTTCATCGACATGGCGTCTGGAGAGGACTGAAGCCGGAAGTGCGAATCGTCTTGTGCGTTGCTCAGCGGTCGAGTCACCGCAACGAGTTCCGAAAATCTTGCTTCGGTCCTCGTTTTCCGCCGATTGCTACCGGCCACCGAGCAGTGAGCGCGGCGGCGGCCAATCTCATCATTACGCTAATTTAGAAGAGTAAACCAAAGCCGAGAAAGAGACGTCTGGGATTGCCCGTGGCCAGCAGCGCGTCCCAGCTCCCCGCTAATTGGGATGAGCGGGTCGCCGGTCGCCGGGGAACCGGAGGACGACGAGGCCCATTGTTCCGAGCGGGAAAGAAGAGGACCCGTGGCGACGGGTCGCCCGTCAATGCCCCGCGTGCATGTCGCAACGGGACGGAGAGAGTCGGACGCCGCTGCGTTTGTTCTCAGAGGCCACGCCGCCTCGCCTCCTCGCTTTGATAATAGCGTCGGCAACTCTCCATCTCCATCTCGCTCGCCATTTTTACGCCTAGTCTTCGCTTCACCGTAACCCAACAAAGAGCGAAAGCTACGGCCCCGTCGAGCCAATCAGAACGACGGAGGAGAAGCACGTGACATCCTTTACCAAAGGTACGTGGGCAAGAGGAAGCCACGCAGGCTGTTGGATAAGAGGGGAAGGGGAACTTTCCTCTCACTCGCACCTTCTTTTGTGCGTCCAAGACGTGGCTTTTGTCCTCCTAAAAGATTACCCTGCCATCCAAACTTGTACAAATGCGGCGTTTTTCTCTCCCGGCCTCGGCTTCGAGAGCACTGCGCGCAACAGGACTGATAGAGCCTAGTCACGTGAGTGCCTCTCACCCGCCGATTGGCTCCTTGGGACTGTAGCCTTCACCGTTTGCCGAGTTACGGTGACACGGAGTGTAGCCTTCTACTCTTTCAAGATGGGAGCGGAGGAGAAGAAAGGATGAGCGCTCGCGGTCGTAATGCCATCAGACGAGTGAGAACGTCCGAAGGGTCACGTCAAAGGGCAGCCGCGGCGCGAGTATAATTAGGTCAAAATGTCCTTCGGCGGGCAGATGTCCATCAAGGTCTCCTTCGCGCTCCTGACGCGTCCATCACGCCGAAACCGGCATAAAGTTTCGAATCGGCGAAGTAGTTCAATGCCGCGGATTATTGTTCCGGCGTGTTTTCTTGACCCCGTCGATATTTGTCCTGACCCGCCGGGATGTTTTAAGATGGCGCGGAGCGTTTCGCCATTTTCTTTTGTGACGCGATTAAGATAGTGAATATTGGTCCCGACGCGTGCGCTGAAGGTACCGTGTCCGCGTTCAATCGTCAACTTTCTCACCGTCCTTTTATCCCACCATTGAGAGCCTTTTCTTTTTCGTTCATGCGGCGACGTAAGTCTGGAACGAAGACCACCTAGGTAGAATTGCTCGTCATGTGACTACTTGATCTGCTGTGCACGCGTTTGCCTAAGTTAGTGTCTGTATAAAAATGCTTTAATGAGTGTGTTTTCCTACCTTTGTCTAAGTCAGGGACACGCACGTGGGAGAATCCTGAAGGTAACCAAGCATATTTTAATAGACTCAGGGCAATCAATTTTGGTGTGACATGTTGTGCCATCTAGCTGAAAACAGTTGCAACATTGGGAAGGCCCTTTTGACAGCATGCTTTGCTCGTGGGGGCTGTTCACGCATCACTTTAAAGTTGTTGATTCGTGCGTTTTGGTCTTTTATGCTTAACATTGCTATCGGATGTCGTAGAATAGCAAACATCGAAGCTGTTGTTGCGTACCGGACTGTCGCAACCCCGAAAGCTTAGCAGACGTGGAGCCCGTCGAGACCGTAGGAAATACGACGCCGTCGAAGATGAATAAACATCGTAAAACGTGTAAAATAAGCATTCCTTGCACATTGCCTGACTTTAGATGTATTTCTAAGTGTGCCATTTGCCTCGATATGTTGAATTATTGCGTTTGAAACCCGAAGTTTTTTTGGAGTTCGATGCACTGACTCTTTAGGGCTCAGATCAGTCCTTTGACATTTTCACTGCCCTGTGTTTCGCGGACACATCATGATCAAACGATATTTTGTGAACGTTTGAGCATTACCGGAGTGAGCGTTTTCTCCGCTTCACCGTTTGCAGAGCGGACGGTCGTTTGTTGCGTCTTTAGCGTGATCGCGTAGCTACCCTAGATGGTTGCTCTATTTCGACCCGTGTCTACGCGGTTAAGACTTCGTTTCCGCTGCGAGAAAACAGTCTACTCAAGAAATAAAGAAAAATATACGTACCCCACAAGAAAGGGTTATTCATGCTGCGTTTATTGTGTGTTCTATGAAAAGAGAGAACTGCATATTCAGTCGACGAGAACGAGCATCAGTTCGCGACGAGCAACTGCGTACGACACCGAACACCGTCCAAATTACAGCCCTTGCACGGGGAACACATTTTTCGGACGCCACAGTCACACTCAACACAACGACGAGGGGACGGGAAACAAGCTGATTTTCAAAATGAGGTCGAAATTGTGTTGCTTGTATGTCTACACAGCCTTGTTGCTAGTGCGCCTAAACGGGTGACCTGTCTCTTAGCTGTAGATGAGAAATTTAGCCAATGCAGTAAAACCGCTGACCTGGGGTTTTTGACGTGCATCACGCAGTAGTGATTACTGTCGAGACCGGTTATAACGAAGTCAACCGGAATTGGACAGCACTTCGCTATATCTGCTGTTTCGTTATAACTCGGCCATATACTTTCCGGTGTTTATTTATGTCAAAAATCGGCGGATGTTTTTTTCGTGTTGATTTATTTACAAGATACCGGTGCATTTCGGTGAATTGTCTCGTACAGACACTTAAAACGGCTTTTATTGACGGAAAAAAAATTTCGAAGAGAAATGGTTAAACTTTTATTTCCATCTCATACACAATGTTCTTCACACACTTTATTATTGTAATATAAGCATGCAAACATTCAAAGGCTCGCCTCTGTCATTCCCGCCCGCTTGTTCCTTTTGCCTGCTCGAAATTTTGCGAACGCGCGCTCTACATGTGCGCTAGACACGGGAAGTCCGAAAATGTCCAAAGAGGCTTGGGACAGTAGTGGCCAGTCTGGTGAATGCAGCTTCCGGACAAGATTCGACCCAAACATGAAAGACACTTCAAACCACCCAAATGGGGTCCACAAAGAAGGAGGGTAACCTTCAACGGGGCAATCCACAAAAGGGCACAATGAAAACAAACTTTCGGGCCGTAGAGCCCTGCATATCCGCGGATCATCCTCGGATATCCGCAGTAAACTGGCGGATCCGGATAAAAATGAATCGAGATTTGGCGGATTGTGGATCGGATGCGGATGCCAGGGGCTGCGGATGCGGATCGGATGCAGATCTCCGCGCTTCCGGATATCCGCATCCGCAATGAGTGAGTGATAATAATTAAGTGTATCATCGAATGTGTAGGTGGTATTCACTGGACGCCATATTTAAGGTAACTGCTCTGCTTCGCATGCTCGGAAGGAGTTTCCTGTCGGCTCTTGGGAAATCACAAGAGAAGAAGGGAAGCAGAAACTCTCTTCTCACCGGGACTTTCCTTTGTATATCCCAGGCTTCCCGAGACGTCGCTATTCTCCCTCTAGAAGATTATAGAAGACTAACTTTCACTCAAAATTCGTACGAAAGCATATTTCGCCTCTCTCTCTTCCCCGGTGGTTCGAAAGCAGCAGCGAGCTCAGCTATGACCGCCAGTGAATACAACCTATTGCAGGGGCAAACTACACCTCTTAGAGTAGAGGTGCCAATCGGGGAGAAAATCGTTATTTACGACAATAAAGATTTGAGTCTCACTAAAGATTGCTTTAGAACGTTCCATCTCGTCAAAAATACTGTACCTAGAAAAAGCAAAAATGCAGGAGTATCAACGAACAAAAAGGTAGGGCGCAAACAAGCTGGTGAAGGTTTAACATTTTGGACAAAACCCCGAGATTGGGGGGGAGAAGGACAACACACCAAAAAGTCTCAAACACAGCTGAGCTGTGTTTGAGATTTTGTGTTGTGTTGTCCTTCCCCCCCCCCCAATCTCGGGGTTTGTCCAAAATGTCAGGAGTATCAGTCGTCCCGGAAAAGTGTGTTCTTCTTTGGAAGAAAAAAACAAAAACAAAAAACGTTCCGGAAAAAAAAACCTTAATTGTACAAGCCAGAAGAATGTATAAGAAACCTGCAAGTGGCTTCTTCGCCTACAAGTAGATCGAGGAGACTGAATTCGATCCTCTGGAGTGGAGGGACTTGCGCCAGCACGAGTTTCCCACCTCATTCTTGTAGAGCAGTTCGGGCATGCCACCACAGCATCAAGTGTACCAACGAAGAGAGACTTCTCATTAGCACGTAATAATTTAAGAAAGGAGAACCTTTCTAAATCCGTCCGAGTTATTCTGTTCCTTCTACACAACAACCTCGACAAGCAAAATGTTACGTGTGTGTGCGTTTTTTTTTTTTCTCGACAGTTGTCACTTAGTGGTTTTTCCGTACTATATGGTTCCACGCATGCCGTTCAGGGTTCGTGTTTAAAACTGTGCCTGATTGGAGGTGCTGCCATTTTTGAATATTGTGATATTTTCCTAGTGGTGTATTCGCGCCTTACCTCATATAGACGAGTATTATGCTGCTGCGAGTGAGCGCCTTTCCTCCCACTTTATTTACTGTTTGGCTTTAAAAGCGTGACACAATGTTATTAGTCTCTCCTTTGATAATTTTTATGTTTATAAAATGAGTAAAACTATACGCACTCCGGAGTGCATTTCGGACGAGATGGCTATACGCACTCCGCTAAACTCGTATAAAACGAATGGTCACAACGAGTTTTTTCAGCGATGGCATAGCATAGGGGCTAAGGCGTCCGCTTTGTACGCAAGTGGACGCGGGTTCGATCCGCGGTGGGCGTACTTTTTTTTTTTTTTCATTTTGTTTTATCGAGGCATAATGCGATGTTTACGACATTTCTTTTTTGCGATGATGTTGTCGACGAAACTTCGCAGAACTAAATGGGACTCCCTTTCCGGAGGTGCGATCGGGGACAGCGGGGCTTGGGTTGCCGGCCGGACGCCGCGAAGCGGCGTGTACTGGTTACGTTTTGTAATTAGCAGCCGATACTGTCGCCGCGAAGCGGCGTGAACGCAGGCGGGGGGCTGGGTTAACACGCTCCCCAGTGATACACGCGCCGTTCGAAAAGGGTGGCCCGACGGGCATGAGTTCTCGGCGGAGTGCGTATAGCCATCTCGTCCGAAATGCACTCCGGAGTGCGTATAGCTTTACTCTTATAAAATATGCGCCTGCTTGAAGTTGGTTTTACAAAACAAAAAGAAAAATAAATATAAATTTTATTTCTTTTGAGCACATATACTGGATAGACTGCCAGTGTCACGGACCCTCAATAATATCCAATAACTGCGATCATGTTTCGAGCGATGCAGAAGTGTCTCTGGAAGGATAATTGTACAATTTACAAATACGACAGAACATAATATGATATCATGACTTCCACCGTATTCTTACACGAAGTGTTTTCTTTCTTTTTTTTTGAAGGGTAAGTAGCCATTTTTTATGTTTTAATAATGCTTGATTTTGTTATGTAAAATGAATTCGCAGATTGAGAGTCGGATATTGGCTCCGAATTTTGGGGATGCAGTTCGGATACGGATAAAAAGTCTGCAGATGCGGATCGGATGCTGATACAATTATATTTAAGAACATTACGGATGCGGAACGCATGCGGATACAAGCCTGCGGATGCGGATCAAATGCCGATGATCAAACTGTTACCCGGGCGGGGATCTATTTCGGGGACATAAACTGAAGGTCAAAGTAACCAGCACTCATAGAAAAAACACAACTCGATTACTAAGAGACTACAAAAATCCTAAAACGACTACTGGAAAATAAAATGAGTTTGGCAAATGCCCACACAGGGACTTTTTCAGTGAAAAATATTGCAAGGACGGTAACGTTCAAAACTAACGTACTCTATTATTGTCAGTGACAACGTAACGAAAGGCAAGATGTGACGAGTTCTGAACATGCTATTAACGTTCCAAAGTCAATAAGATTGCGTCCCTGACTGAAAAAAAAAAAAGCCGCAGAACAACCGATCACGAAGCGAGAACCGTAAATATGAGGCGCCGTGCCCTGCGCTTTATAAATTGACAGTGACTCTATAGCTTCTGAACGCAAAATACAGTTATCAAGGGTCTTGTTATGCTTATATACATAGTATGAGTATAGTACGAGATGAACGGTGTAATTGCAATGATATTACCACGAAAGTCGTTGGTGGGTGGTCGCGGGAAATAGACAGTTGGGTCGGATCAGAAAATTGTGCGAATAGGTTTTTAAATGTGATAAAACACTTCACCGAAATCAACAAAAAGAAAACAACATTCCTAGAATTTATACCGCGGTTTTTAAGCAGTTTGACAAAGAAACGTGTACGCGGAACAAGACGGTGCAGAATGCGATCGCATTTCAACGGCAATCCGCGCTGCGATTTAGGCAACCATATTTTTCAATCTTTTTTTTTTCTACCACGCTTGTTCGTGCAAAAGCGCCTGAAACGCACACCGTTGAGAATTGGTTTCTCTGTGTTTCTGTTCGTAATTTTGCATTTCTGAACTTGTTTTATATTTTTAAAAAGACGGGACGACGGACCTTTATCGGCACAATCATATACATAATCTCCCACACACATCTCCCGGCAATAAAGTTTAGTAGCTGCATTTTGAGACGTTTTACGTACGCCCCCTTTTCGTCCGTCGTGTCCGGCTTTTCGAAAACGTGTAACATAAAACAGCTCGCCTGTCTACTCGCCCTATCTTTAAACGTGTTTCATATTTCCTTCCCGGTCCAGCAAATGTTTCCAGAGTCGCGCGCGTTACAAACAAAAGAAAGAAGAAATCTTCCTCCAGTAGAATAAACAAAAACGATCCCATAAAATAAAAGATTGCAGGATGACGGTCCCGCCGAAGTGAACGGACTCAAGCACGTTATTTGCGCCCTCGGATACACGACAGCGTGGCGACAAAAATCACGAAGCTCAGTTCCCTGCTCTACTTACTTCCTTGTGCCGCCCGCTATAGCACGAATTCTGCTCTCGCTGCTCTACGGCTAAATTGCAGGGTTTTTGAGGATCGGGATCTTGAACCTGCGCATATTCCCGCTTCTGAGGTATTTCTCTTTTTTTTTTTATCTTGCTATCGGGATAATGCATGTGATACGGCCCTTGGTCTCAAAAAATACTTTATACGTGACTACCACCGCACGTTTTAAAATTTGATGGTCGAAACCTTACTGCTAAATCGTTTGCCGGGGAATTATGGCTTTTGTGAAGTTCATGCAGGGGGTGTGGCTCCCCGGCTGAAACGTGTGATCGCAGAGTCCTCGCGACCAAGCCCATGCAATTTTACCGAGAAAAACGAAGATGTGATTTCGCCAGATGGGTTGGGTACTAAAAACGTGCCGTGAAGCTTTCTGTGAATCTCAATAATTCAGGTTCTGGTTTCGAGCACGTTGAAAGCATCGATATTGCTCGCTAAAATTGGCCGCACGTGTTGGAGAATATGGAACAGAGTAACCTACCCGTTGTCTCCGCTTCACCAAATGTTGTTGTTTCATTTTTGATAGGTTTGATATTTGTATTTACTCTTTCATAATAGCCTAGGTCTTTCTTCAGCGTTGTGCTGGCAAGAGAGTCCAGGAATAGTTTGCCACCGACCGAAAAAGAGGGCTCATGCTTTGCCCGATGACGAGAGTGCTTAGCACTTTCGACGGTGGGCATGAACAAACACGAGATAATTTTCGAAGCTCTTTTTTTAATCATTCTTATTAACTAAGCAATGACATATAATCAAGAAAACTATCAATGACACAATTATCAAAAAACAGAACATCTATTCAAATGTGAAACTGCTTTATAAAATGAATTTATGAGATGCCTAAGATTTTGCCGACAATTTAGGTAGATGGTGTTAAATTTTCATTTGAACAAAATTTAAAAAATAAGGTGCAAGTGTGAGATGAGTTCTGTTTTCACTCGTGTGTTTATCAGGCTCAACGGACATTATGTGAGGGAATAATCGTCACGGTAAGTTTATTAATTAACTAATTTCCGTTAATTAACTTAATTCTTTGTTTCTTTTAGGGTTCATGGATGCAATTTCAGTATTGACGTCAATTACTATTAAAGGTCATACCAATTAAAATAATTTGCAACAACCTAATGGTTCTTAAGACATTATTCCATCAAGTTTCGCGTTTTTAGCTCGATTTAAAAATTGCGCTCTAAAAGCACAATGACGCATGGAAGAGTGACGTAGCTGTCTCAATCATGGTCGTCACTATCTCGGCAGCGCGTCCTTGGTGATTGCGCCGACGACACGACTGACAACGTGACTGAAACCACTATGTCCCTCTTCCAAGCGTCATTGTGTACCGGCTTCCAACGCCCTTTTTGAGCGCAATTTTTAAATCGGATAAACATCCGCACGACTTGATCAAAAATATTTTAAAATACATTACCCTTTTAGAAAACCCTTAAATTGATCTGATCTACTTACCGTCAATACTGCAATTCCAACATGACCCATAACACCAATAATTAAAATGTTAATTAACAAATGTTAGTCAAGTAGTCAACTTAACGTGAAACTATCCCGTCATCTAACATCTGCCGAGCGTGATAAATTTATGGTGAATACAGCACTCTTTTCTTTAAATCTGTGCAAAGTAAGATTAAGCGTCCCTATATATAATTGTTCCCATAACTCTTAGCAATAAATGTAAGATGTGTATCCATCTTGGCACGCCACTTTAAAACATGTCTAAAGATTTATTTGCTGTGGGACGGTTAGAGACGGCTGCAAGAGCCTCCCGAATATACCCATTTTAAAGAAGATACGCCACCTGTTGATCAATTCAATAAAGCGCACCGCGAAACAAATATCGGTGACTATCAATTAAAAATATCCGTGGTCAGGACTTGAGAGTCGTCAAGCAAGTATAAGCCGTATTATTTGCATTACAAACGCAACTTCCTACACAAAGGTTCCTTTTGGGAGCGACGAAGCATATAACTCCCGCCAACAGTCCAAACAACCGAGAGCAGACATGGCGGCATACAGGTTTCTGTTGCGTGACACGAGATGCTCCTTTTGGGCAGGGGTCTATACACGTTTGCAAGTATACGGCTTCAGGGCGCCGCCATCTTGCTGCACTTGAGGTGCGCTTGGGGCGGCCATTGTCGGATTAGCTTGGTTATGGTGCCTGGATCGCGTCTCCGACTGGTGTGTTTAGCGTTCTATCCCGCCCAGACATCAAAAGTGGTCCGGAAGTGGCAACAAATGACGTCACAGAGGCCGGAGTGCCATGCTGTTGCCTGCCGCGATCCTGGCGGTTGGCCGTAGAAATGCTGGCGAAAAGCACGAGCGAACGCGAGTGTCGCTGTCGTCATGCGTCCCTGGCGTCCCAACTTCCGGCTGCTGTAGCTTCCGTGGACTGTCACAGTGGATACCGACCTACCGCAGAACAGGCGTCTGCCATATACACCACAACTGTTGGTAC